>JANLJB010002107.1:23281-54631 GCA_026212285.1 Bursera cuneata | reverse complement strand
TAGGATAGTATTGACTTTATTTCATATCTTAATTGCCAAGCTTTAGCAATAGCTTATCAGTAATCACTTTTTGAACAAGATGGCTTACTTTCTTAGCGACTTCAGAAATTATTTATGCTTGGAGATTTTCATGTACAACTATATTTCAATGGGATTTTGTCTGATACTTTTCCTCAGAGCTATCTGATACTGATTCTGTTTTTATTTGGTTGGATTACATTCAGGAACTTAGAGGTTAGCCTGATGTGAAAATAATATTCTTTTAGAGGGCAATTAATCTCGTTACAATTAGGCATGAAGCTGATTGTTACTAGGTTTGGATTAGACTGAAATATGTATATTGAGAATATTGGCTGGCACTCTCTTAATTGTCTTTTCATATATTAACAAGCAACACAGAAATTTAAATATCAAAACCTGTTTTCAACTAATTTCATAGAATCATCTCAAGTTCAATCTACACCATGAACATCTCAACTTTTTTTTTTTCTCTTTTGGTCAGAGTTTGGGTGCTGAGAAAGACGGTCTCGACATAGTTCAGCATGAATGGGCCATGCCCAAATTTGAGCAGCGAGCAGAAACAGTACTGAGAAATCTCGTCAGATGAATGATGACACATAATTTCCCGCTGTGGTTTCTAATAGATTTTGATCCGTTGTTAGTGGAGCTATAGCAGCAGCAGCAGTGAAGGCAGGATGACTATATGATTACAATTACTGTTAGAAACATTGTTGTAATTGTCAATTTATTTTTAAGTTGCTATTATCATCGAAGAATTTTTTCGTATTTCTAGTTGTATGAGAACTTATTTGAGAAAAATACACATGTTATCTTTTCTAGATTCTGGTGTAGTTGTTATCAGATGCAGGGAAATTGATTGAAACTAAAATCGACCAAATTTTTTTTTTCAGATAATTTATTTTGATAGGATGCCTTTACCATTCTTGTTATTTTCATATGATTTTCAAGTTTAAATATTATCATCGAAGAAATTTTTTTTTCCCATATTGCTAGTTGTACTAACATATTTACGTATTATCTCTTTCAGCTTCCTATGTAGGTGTGCTCAGATGTAGGGGAATGGATTGAAACAAAAAATCCACTGAAAGCTTATTTTTGTGTGTGAGAGCTAAGTGTTACGATTGAAGAAATTTTTCATATTGCTAGCTGTACGAATATATTTGAGAAAATTGCCCCGTCTTCTTTTATTTTTCAGATTCCTTCATGGTGGTGCTCAGTTGCAGTAGGGCCATGGATTAAAACTAAAATAAAAGAAAAGCGTGACATATATGTTGAAAGAGTAGAAAGAGTTGATGGTAATTTTGGAAACATTGATCTTTTTAAAAAAATGAGAAAGAAGAATCCGAGATGAATCATGGCTTCAAATTCCATCTTAAAGATTCAAAACATGATGGCTTGATTGAATCAAGCTTTAGTGGTGGCGCTATCAGAGACTAAGAATAGACAACAGGGCCCATCCCATTAGCAGCCCTTTAGAGATGGGCCACAAGTTGATTGCTAAATTTAAGCAGAAAAGAAAAAGCGTTCTGCCTACCAAAAGAAGGAAACAACCAACAGGAAGAGAGATGTATTTGCCGAGCGGTCTTAATACAACAAAAGCAAGCTGCCGCCATGAAAACTATCTCTCGATTCCCCACAACTCCATCATGGGTTATTGTTCAATACGTAGCAGACACTCATATCAAATTTAGCTTATTAGTTGATCGATCTACTAAATAAGGTCAAGACATATAAATTTTTAAACGTTGAAGTCTCCTCCAAGTTTGAGTCATAGTACTAATTCAATAAATTATAATGAATTATATAAGTTTTTAAAATATATTTTTTATGAGTTTTAGGATTTAAAATAGAAAAAAAAAAAAAAGGTAGACCTTGAACAGTATTCTACCAGTAAATACTTTATATATAATATTACAATTCTTTATTTAAATTGATGTACATTACAGGTAACATGGTTGGATAAAGAATTATAAACATATAAGAGGATATTTGTAAATATTATATGATATGATAGAATGTTTAAGTGGATGTAAAATTCAAAGCCGTTGAGTGATGAGTGATCGGTCCTTGTCCATCCGATCAAGGCCTATCCTCCAAAGTGATGCAGATAGTGGGCCACCTATAAAGCAACTGTGAGCCAGCCACGTCAATCAATGAGCTGACATGTACCAAACCCACATTGAACAAAGGTGCTGATGCTGTCCATGGTGGACTAGGCTAGGTTGTCCCAGTGGTAGGCATTACACGTGCCGTGTTTCCGTTCGCGAGATGGACGGCATGACCAATCAAAATCTTCTAAATCCTGGTGGCGGGACCATCCCACCGCCCACTTTCTATCAACCTCTTTTCGCTTTACAGAGAGAATGAATTGGCAAAAGACGATGAAGCCTTTCCTCTCCCACTCATGCACTTGACAATTCGAAATCAAATTGCTCACAAATTTTAGATTAAGAGATAATCATAAAAAAAATCAATGTTGTTGTACATATCTAGACATCATCATTTTATGTACAAAATTTCATGTTAAATCCAAATGAGATGTATAATTGTAAATTATAATATAATATATTTACATGCTACGATATTGCCAACATCATCCTTGGATCTCTAATTGGAGCTCCGAAATTACAAGGTTGCCCAGGGGTGAGGTGGTGGCGAGTAGTGAGGACATGATCAGGGTGATGACTGAAATCAGGCGTGGCAAATCAGACGGCTGGAAGTGGGGTCCGGAGTCACGAGAGTTTCTACCTGGAAAGCATCTAGGGTGGGACCTACAAAAGTTTTCATCTTTAGAAAGGGCGGTTTCTAAAGTTGGGGCTTCTTAGAATCGACTAAACTAGATCAAGGGTGGAAAAGTAGGCCACGCTAGCCCTTTTCTAATTCTCAGTGGGTCCTGCTTTTCGTATTTAAAGGTAATGATGGCAGTGGGTGATCATGGGTCCCATCTTTGGCACCGCCCTAGTACCTCTGTCGCTTTTTTTCTTGTTTGGCTCTTCACCCTTCAATGCAAATTGCTATATTCACATCATTAATATGGATATCCCACATTCGGAAACTTTTAATTACGCTCTTGAGATTTCGGCTAATAACATTTAGATCTATAAAATCTTGAAACTAAATAGGTTGACCTTTATATTTATTTGTGAAAATAAAGATTGTTCTCATTGAAAAAGTGAAAGGTGAAAACCTTAAAAATACCAAACAATTTGACCACAATAGCACAAAGTGGCCCTCTTTGCCACTACAAATATTAATTACAATTAACTTAGGCTTATTCCAATTAGAAGATTAAAAGTGCCCATTTTTTTAAAACAAATTATTGTTTTCATAATGGTATTATTAAATTAAAAAAAAATTATGAAGAAAAAATGTTAAATATATGTATGTATGATGGAAGATGCTTAAGAATATATAACTCTTAATTCTGAATTTGATTATTGTTTATTAATACATGATTCTTTGTCTACTTCCTCCCTATTTTTTAAGAGAAAATTAAACCAACATTAAAGTGATCGTACATAAACATCTTGTGCATATATGCTCAAACGACAAACTAAAATTGTACTCGGCCCATCAAATTAATTTTTAGTTTCTATTTAATTTCAATGGCTTTTGAAACCCTAAGAGGGATCATAAATATAGAATGAGTAAATGAATTAGTTTTCTGACTCTTGAAACTAATGAGAAGGTTTCATTACACAATTAATGGGGAAAGAAAATGTAGAATATATCTACTGTATTTCATTTCGGCTCTTGAAACTCACAAATGGGTTTCAATGTGAAAAGAAATACTTGTGAGTTTTCAAAATTTTTGTTAATACTTAATGTAATTAGAAAAGGGCAAAGCTGAATATATTAATATACAAGCATGCTGCAAGCACACATGGCATAGGGGAAATCCAAGAACATGAAAGCATGATAGTAAGGAGTCACCTTACAGGCATGCCCTACCGGGAAACACCTCTAAAAGAAAGATATGATGCTGATATGAGAAATGGCCTCCACCATATAACAATCCCATTTTATTGTTTGTAGAACTATTAATGATATAATAATCTTATCTTACAATAATACATTTGAAAAATCTTTTGATTTTTTTTTTTTTTTTTTTTAAAGAAGGCATTTACAACTAGACAATGGTCATGTCCTATGTGTCACTGACATATGTTCTCATCAATGGCCATGTCCAAGATTCTTCAAGTGCTCATGCATTCCTCTCTCTCTCTCTATATATATTATTTTATTATAATTTTATGCACCTACTACTCTATATATATATATAGCATCTCAAGTTGATCATCGCCTCACTACTCACAAGCTTCACTACTCGCTCTCTCTAGCAACCTAGCCAATCCATCCATTCTTTGTTCAACTTCTGTTATTAAATTTTCTTCGATTTCCAAATGGCCAGTGTTGAGGTATATATACATATGTATAACTGATCATCAATAAGCAGAAAGTTCCTTTTTTTTAATTTGTACGTTCTGGTTTTATTTTCTCTATAAACTGATTATTTGTGTCATGTTTTTGATGGATCGATCGTGAATTATATAGTTCAAGCTTATTGGTATTGTTACTTGATTGATCGATCGACTCAAGATTTATGGATCGTTTATAGTTCAACTATATATTGTCAGATTTTTTTTCTCTTTAATTGGTTTTACAATCTGATCATGTGGATCTATATATATACCAGCTGCAATGATTGATCTCAGTTCTTTTATTAGTATTTGTAATATGTGAAATGTGATGGAAGATCATTCAGCTCACTTGCATGCGTATGCGGAGGTGTTGATCACTGATCAGGCCATCGTACCAAATCATTAACTGTACATACTACACAGATTTTGAATCTGTTTTTTCGTTTTCATGCTTGGATTGTAATGATAAATAATAAAGAAAATTAAGAACTAAAAGTGATAAATGGTCATAATCTTAATATTAATTAATATGTGTATATATATATATATATTTGTCCTTCAAACTTCTGCTCCAAGTGGAATAAAAGTGACATGAACACGGTTGTTTTCAAACGTTAATAAATGTTTAGCAGCTTTTTCTTACTCAATTTAATTTGGAGAACATATATATATATATAAACATATATCTTTTGGGGTCTTTCAGGTTCAATCAGCTGCAACAGCATTGCCAGAGAACGAGACAACTGAGGTCACCAAGACTGTCGAGACAACCCCGGAAGAGCCAGTGGCAGCACCACCTGCCCCGGAACCAGCAGCCGAAGAGCCAAAGGAAGCAACCCCAGAGGCACCGGTGGCTGAGGAACCGGCTGCCACAGAACCTGAAGCTGCTCCGGTTGAGGTTGAAACCAAAGAAGTTGTAGAAGAAGCTAAGGTTGAGACAACAGAGATAGCTGTAGAAGAGAAGGCAGAAGAGAGTCAAGAAGTGAAGCCTGAGGAGCCTGTAGTTGAAGAGACCAAAGAAAAGACAGCTGAAGCTGTTGTTGAAGAAGTACCCGCAGCTCCAGTTGAGGAAGAGAAAGCAGCTGAGGAAGAGAAGACAGTTGAAGCACCAGAGGAAGCAGCAGCTACTGCAGAAGTTCCAGTTGAGAAGACCGAGGAATAGATATATCAAAGTTGGTGCCCTAGTGGGCTTGGAGTCCTTAAAATAGTGTTCAAACTTGGCGAGTTTAGCCTTATTTTATTATTAGTCTTTTGTTGTTGTTATTATTATTAAGGTAAGGGTTTGAATGGGTTTTGGAATATGCATGGCATTGGAAGGTAGAGATATTGAGATAATATGAAGCAATTTGGGTCCATGTCAGCGGCATACATGCCACGTAGCAATTGGGCTTAAATCTGAGTCAGATTTTTGTATTGAAGAGTGGTAGCTACTCGGGTCATGTGTTCGCCAACGTGGGTTCCAGGAGAGTCATTGCTAAAGAGTTTGATAAATGGTGTGATAATGAGACGTGTGAATGTGAATCTCTAGGTTTGAATAATGATATTATTATTTTTTTTATTTTTGTTATTGATCTTTCCTTTGACGCTAGAAATTGAAATATTCAAAGTCTCTTGTTTTCTATGTTATCGTTTTTATTTGTTACTTTTTGCCATGAAGATCATAAAAAGAATGGATCCAACAAGTTGTCATCTAATGTACAACTTGCAAGATGCTTCTAAAGGGCCTATAAATCCCAAGTTCTCAAAGTTCATCGCCAATTAGAGATACGAAGAGTCTTTTGCCGGGTGTTCCACTCAGGTCTTGTCAGTTGCAGAAGCTATGATGACACTGATACAACTCGAATGGCACCAAATGTTCTATCTTTTCAGCGTATCGGTGTTAAACTACTCAGCAAACGGGGTAGCAAGATTCGATAGTTATTGAACAGATAACATTTGTTAGATTAATTGTACTGGATTGTATTGAGTTTGGGATAGAGAGAGGGAAGAAGTCATCAAATATAAAATTTTAAAACTGAAAGAAGATTATACGGAAACTTACAAGTTTAGATTCTTTAGAATAGCCCACAAAATTATAATTGCAGGACAAGTTTATCAGGTAAAAGAATGAAACCATCCTCTCAAATGTCAATACTGATGGTGATTTAAGCCGAAAATTGCAAGGTTTTATATACAAAACGATAATGTACTTTTAAAGGTTCAAGGTGTTGCATTATGGCCCTCACAAGATCAATATGACCAGCTACAACATAATAAGAAAACATACACAATGTTTGCTACTGAATACAAGAACTAGTCCACAATGCATTACACCCTATATTTTGTAACCTCATCCATCAAACTGCTGTACAAGATAACCCTTTGTCTTCTGTCTTTATAATTACAAAGCAGCAGTGGAGATTCGAACGTTGAGTGCAACAAAAATATCAAATTTTGTTTAGTACAACATCTAAAATTGGACTTACAGAACATATTTTGATATTAGTATATGCGTAGACAATGAAGTTATATATATGCATACATACAAGAGTTCTAGTTTTCTTCTGTTTTTTGAGTTGTAAGATAAAAAGTGATAGAAGTCCCAAGTATTTATGAGTAAACATTTTCATCTGAAAACATCTAATTAATGACACAGCAAATAGAAGAAATTCTTCAAGAAATAAAAATTTACAGGAATCATTCGATGTGGAGCAATAGATCAGAGTAACAATTACAGGAAGAAGCGCATGCAGATGCAATTATATTTTTGAACAAAGTTAATATAGGAGAGTTAATGTAACAAGTGATGAAGAGAGAGAGTGAGAGAGAATGGAGCAAGAATTTTTCTGTGGATTTGGATGTCACTGCGTACTGTGTACTTACATGGGATGAGGACCAACAGCTATTACCAGTAAAGGAAGTTCATGGAAGAAGAATAAGTCTTCTTCCTTTCCTCCTGCTTTATTTATGCTATGCTGCTATACCTATATTTATAAACAGTTGACAAAAACGGCAATGACATCAAAAGCTTCACAAGAGAAACACAATTAACTAGAGCACCTTCGTACATAGTTTAACGATAAAACAGATGCCCGTATCCTATGACTCTGTACAACCTGAATACAAATCTATGTGCAGGGAGAAATCCTTTTTACCCCAATGCAGATGAAACCACCAAGTTTCACCAAGTACCAAAGCTGCAACCCACATGATCTTGTGTGATGATGTGAAGCCGATCTTGCATGACAACCATCGAGGGATATGCCGGGAAACACAACCGGTAAAAGCAGGTGTGAGATGTAGGAAGGCGGTCACAGGTTTCTCCAGACTTGTAAATATAAAGCCGAGAAGCCAAACCACGGAAACCCTCAACTGGCAGATACTTCACCGAGGTCCAAAAGAAGAGAAGAACCTTTCTCTGGTCTGCAGACATTCCTCCAACAATCTGCAACATGCATAAGCACAAAATATCAACCAAATAATTTAGTTAATAAATACAAGGTCAATAGTTTAAAACCCTTTGGAGCCATCAATTTGGAATATTTATATCTTAAACGTTTCTCGACTATCAAAAAATTTTAGGGTTTGGAAGTAAATCCCAGTTTAAAACTCGGTGAACAACGTAAAGATCTAGGGATAGACGTGAATTACAAATGAACTTAAATCTTCAGTATACCACAGAGATTAACAAATTGTAGAAATACTTGAAAGAAAATTGACCCATAAGTTAATTATTTAAAAAAAAAGACAACAATAAGAGTGTGCCATCTCTGGACCCACAACAATTATGTTTTACCAAACAGCCTCCATGTCTGGCAGCTTTCATTGTAGATATGAACCTCAAAAATTAATGGACCTATAGAATGGTCCTCAAACTTGCTGACTCACAATAGCTTCTTAATAAATTCTCCTTTTTATTGTAAATGTATTTGTTCTATCTAACAAGCACAAGGTAGATAAAGTCTATAGGACAGACCCAAAGTGAAGTATTTGCTTGTCCCCGTAGACCATCTCTAAGTTTAATGAAATTTGCAAAATAACATACTTTTATCCCTAACACTTCAGGTCTATCATATAAGGCCAGTTTCTGTGTTCAATCTTCATAGTAAAGCCACATTAAATTAGCGACCTCTAAATATTTATGATAAATCTACATATAATTCACCTTAGACTCGTAAGTTTGATAACAGATTCTTTTTTCCTTTTTCTTTCCTCAAAGAAACAGAAGGTTGACAACAGAAGTACGTGAACCACTTTGGATAATCATTGTCAAATAATGAAACTAATTTCTTAGTTCAAATCAAGTTAAATTTTGTTGCCACTATTATCTCGAGGAACATCTTGGTTGATTTAAAGATTTAAAACCCTAATCAGGCATACCCTTAAACTCTTCACAAATTATTTTATACTTCTAAAATAAAATACACTCCCCAGATTTTCACCTTGGAAAAAGTCAAGATTTCCACTTGCTAATCTCTTGTCTAACTTAATTTCACAAACCATATAAAACATGCATAATATCCGAAGGATATTAACTTGAACTTTCATGACGTTGCTTTAAAGGATACAGCCCTACCAAAATAATAATAATAAAAAACAGGCAACTAAATGTACTCGGCATTTACAAGAAGATTCCATTGATAACAACTAGACCCACAAAAAGAGGAAAAAGATAAACCAATTAGTTTCAGAGGAAGGGCAGAAAACACTTAGTAGTGGCTATTTATATACCAACAAAAATTCAAAGCATAGCAACTGGTAATAACGTAATGCAGAAGCAAAAATATATATAAGAAAGGAAAATTAAGAAAGAGAAGGGAGGGTGCTTATTTTAAACAAAGGCATATGACAGATTACCAATCATGATACTACAATTCTACAAGCATGTACCTTCCAGAACCAGAGTATCTGAGGATCATTTTCTCTGTAGCCATTGTATTCAGTGTGTGCTTTCCAATCATCAACACATATGGCACTTTCACTTCCAAACAGCATCGAATCTAGATCTTCAAGCTCTAAACTCTGAAAAAAGAACTTCTGGAGCCTTGAGTTACAAAGAATATCACCAAAACCTTTCGCAAAATGGGATGCCTGCTCAGAGATAGATGTGACAAATCGATGCTGAATAAGAAGATCAACATAGTGCTCCCTGTTCTTGCTATTCACAACTAAGGTTTTCCCACCATGGCACAGCTCCACAATTTTCCTGGATCCTAACTCCTCCACTTCCCTAACAAATGTCAGACCTAAGCCATCTGAATCAATAAACTCGGGATCCATCTCCAAAATCTGCTTGCAGCTACTATACAAGCATGGATCAGCATCCCGTACATCTTCCAAAGAAATATTCTTTCCAGCCAATTGCAAGAAAAAAACACGATCAAAGACAACACCCACTTGCACTTTATGCATCAATGCTAATGCAATTATCCGACCAGAGAAATTGAAATAATCGAGGTGCATAGGATCCACCTTAGATGCTGCATGAGAAAGAGAAAGAGAAAAAGAAAAAAGAAGAAAGAAAATAGAGCATAGGCTATATGTTAGGTTGTAAAGGGAACATAATTCCTCCAATCAAATGATGCATGGCAGATCTGTATCATGCACTCCTACTAGAGCAGAAAGAAATGATAACTTTGAACAGTAAAATGGTAGTAACTGTTATGGAAAGGAAGGGAGGTGACAATGTGAAAAAAATGCTGATGCCAGAAAATACAAAAGTTCACACTTTTTAGATCATACTTATTTGTACATTATTATTTTTTTTAAATCAATCATATTCATTGTATTTTTATCTTCTATACAACATCAAAATTTTTAGAAATATAAAATATTCAGAAAAGGTGGATAGGAATTCCAAAGAGCCCAAAAAAGAAACTAAAAGCAATCTCACCATTGTGTGTGTGTGTATATAACTAGAAACAAGAATCAATCCCAAGTAAACAGCCCCTAATCACAGGAGAAAGACCAGCCAAAAATGACTCCAGAAAGCCTAATAAAAAATCAGACTCAAGAGATGGCTGCTTCCCAATTTTAAGAGATGAAACGAAAGAGAAACATCTTTAAACTCTGTGGTCACTGACACCTTTAAGAGAACCAAAACAATAACTTTGTCCCAAAGAAAGAGTGGAAACTCCCCTGAATAATCATAAAAGATCCTTTTAGTTTTATTGTACCAAATCACCCAAAAAATGACCATTACTTCACACTTGTGGAAAACCCCAGCCTTCTTCCTCTCCTAGAAGGCTAAGGGGCTTTCAACGAGAATTGCACAATAGCAAGAAGGAATTCCCAGCTGATTTCAAAGCATTCCAACAGGTTCCACCACTGACACAAGGAAGGGCAGTAAAAAAGAGATGGTCTATATATACAGCATGTAGCATCAAATTTGCAAAATATGGGCCACTGGAGGGAGTTATACATGCATGAGAATTTTCATTGAATCAAATCCTAGGTATTAACTTTTCTATAAGCAAAAGACTAGGCCAAAATTTAAATCAAATCATAGCGTTCACTATCAAATTTATCTCATTCGCTAATTTACAGTGTTCTTCAGAGAAAGGCCTCGTCCAGCTCATCAAATCCTCATCCATCTCTTTGATACTCTCCATAAGCTATTTCTTTGATGGGGTATCACTTTGAGGGGTCATACTTTAATTTGCAAAGGCAGATGCATCCAATCCTCGTCCAAATAAATAACAGCTGATGACAAACTCCAATGTGGCAACTCATGCCGTTCCATTAGGCCGCTTCTGGCACTACTTTATTTAAGTACCTCAGTACCTGAAAATATGCCTTTTAGTAAATTCTGCAAATACACAGCTGGTAGACCACATATCCGTTGTAGGGTCAATATCTCATGACTACTTTTCTTAATCAGAAGTAAAGCTTGGCAGTCCAAGATCTGCTATTTTGCACATCAGCGTCTTTTGGTCTGTCAAGAGACTGTGAGGCAGTTCATAAGTGGGATTCTATGCCCAAAGCAGAAGCAGGTACATAAGGGTCAAAACAGTTTTGAGGCAATACCCTCCATTCAGTTTTATTCTTAAAACATGCTTTGCTCTGTTTTCTTCCCAAACATTTATACATATTCTTGGTCCTAGAACATAATGCTTATTAAGCGATGACCGGACCCCCAATATAATAATTTCAGAGGGGGTAAATAAAACATGACCCAAATTAGGAAGGCATTTTGAAAAATGACCACGGCTCCAAAAAATTTAAGACGCCATAACCATATAAACAGAAACGGATAATTTTTTTGGTTATAGGTTTTAATGCTTGACAGTTAGAGAGCCTAAAAGGAGTTGTTAAGTGGTTGAGTGATGAACAAAAGAAACTTTTAGTGCTAGATTGTGATTATGGCATCTAAATTATGTTCATCCGTGATCATTTTTCAAATCACCCTTTTATTTTGGGTCCTCTTTTAGAATTTGCTTATTTTGGGTAAGGAAATATTTTTATTACTTGTTACTGCGTTATTGTTGTTCAATCTGAATGCTTTAGCATGACTAAGTGTCAAATTAGTAAGTCATTGATAATATATTATGAAACAAAAAAGTAATGCATCAAGCATTTGCATTATATGGGATTGTGATGCATTACTTTTGTGTTTTATAATTTATTATTAACGAATTACTAGTTTAGCACCTGGTCATACTAAAGCATTCAAATGACAACAATAACTAATACTTATTTGTTGACAATCCAAAACCGACAAGATTTCTTTCAGGTTTCCTAACCTCCATAAAACTATAACATGCCAGCTATTTTTACTAGGATATGGTATATGGACTTAGCAGTCCTTCCCTTGTTTATTAAACCATATCAACAGAACTAATAGTTTGGCCAAAATCATCACAAACTTACAGATTCAAATTTGAAGTAACCATTTACAAACTTACAAATGAAATAGGAAATACTATAGTACATAATAACTACTTTTCTAATCTCTTATTTCCTAATCTACACAACTTAATAGTAATAATCTATCTTCCTACTTTACAACTTAAGACTCCCCCTTTAGCTAGAGCATATAAATCTTATGCACCAAGCTTGCTACAAATAAAATTAATACGAGGACCCCTGAGAGATTTAGTAAGAATATCTGTTAGTTGGTCGTTCAAACTGACTGATTAATAGTAATACAACCAAATAGAACTTTTTACCGAATGAAATGACAATCAATTTCTATATGCTTGGTCCTCTTATGAAAAACTGGATTGAAGACAATATAACTAGTAACTTGATTGTTACATAATAATGTCATTTGTGATACTTCTACCAACTTCAATCAATTGTTTCAACCAAATAAGTTCACAAGTCGCTAAAGCCATTACACAATATTCTGCCTCTGCGCTTGACCTGGCAACAACATCTTGCTTCTTATTTTTCCAAGATACTAGGTTTCCTCCAACAAGAACACAAAACCCTGAAGTGGAACGACTATCAACTGGAGAGCCTGTCCAATCAACATCAGAATATCCAATGATTTGTGTGTGACCTCTATCTTCATATAACAAACTTTTGCCTGGTGCCCCCTTGATATACCTCAAAATTCCAATAACTGCATACCAATGACTATCACAGGGAGACTGTAAGAACTAATTTACAACACTAACAGAAAAAGAGATATCAGGCCGTGTGATAGTGAGGTAATTAAGTTTACCAATCAATCGTCTATATCTTCCAGAGTCTCTAAGGGGCTCCCCCTGTCCAAGTAAAAACCTTGAATTCAAATCCATAGGAAATTTTATTGGTCTACAATCTAACATCCCTGTTTCTTCCAGAATATCTAGCCCATATTTTCTCAAAGAGATAACAATATCAGAGTTATATTGATCAACCTTTATACCAAGAAAATATCTAAGTGATCCCAAATCTTTAGTCTAAAAGTGATTGAACAAGTGCTTTTTTAACTGCTCAATACCATCCTAATTACTTCCCGTAATGACAATATCGTCCACATAGACAACCAGATAAATACACTGCCCTGGTGATGTGTGTCAATAAAAAACAGAATGATCAAACTCACATCGAACTATACCAAACTCTTGAATGACAATACTAAAGCATCTAAACCAGGCATGAGGAGGCTGTTTCAAGCCATACAAAGAACAAAGAAGTTTACATACCAAAGTAGACTCCCGCTGAGCAACAAAGCCAGATGGTTGCTCCAGATATATGTCTTCCTGAAGTTCACCATGAATAAAGACATTCTTAATGTCCAACTGATAAAAAGGTCAATGGCGAATCGCAGCCATAGAAAAGAATAACCGAACGGAAGACATTTTAGTCATAGGAGAAAATGTGTCATTATAATCCAATCCATAAATCTGAGAATACCTTTTGGCAACTAGCCTAATGCCAACCAGGATCAACAAGTGCCTCATGAATAGTAGAAGGAACAAAAACAGAAACAAGAGAAACTGTGGACACAACTGCATAATAGGGTGAGGATAAACGATGGTAACTAAGAAAATTATAAATAGGATGAGGATTACGAGTGGACCGTATACCTCTACGAATAGCAATGAGAAATTGATCATCAGGAGGTAGGACCATAGCAGAACAGGAAACTGAAGCAGGAAGTGTATCAACAGGAGCCTTAGGAACATTAGCAATATCTGGAATAGTATCAGTAGGAGGAGAGGCATCTGCAATGGAAAGAAATTGTGATAAAGGAATGGACTCAAAAGGGTTATCAGTCTGTGGAGGAATTAAAGGAACAGGAAGAATCTCAACTATAGGAGGATGTGTAACTAGAGAAGAAGAGTAAGGAAAAACGAAATACTGATGTGTGGTTGGAGAATAACACATATAACCTTTCTGATGACATGAATAGCCCAGGAAAATACACTTAGTAGACTTGGCAAAAAGTTTATCCTGTCCAGGAGATAAGACATAAACAAAACAAGTGCAGTCAAAGACACGAGGAGGAAGAGAATATAAAGGCTAATCAAGAAATAGAATAGAATGTGGTATCTGCTGGTGTAGAACAGAAGAACGCATTCGATTAATTAGATAACAAGCAGTCAGTACAGCATCTACCCAAAACTGGGAAGGAACCTGATTGTGTAAAAGCAAGGTTCGAATAGTTTTTAAGATATGCCTATTCTTACGTTCACCCACCCCATTTTGTTGTAGAATATAAACACAAGAAGACTGATGTATAATTCCCTGAGAAGACATGAATTTAGTGAAGAGTGCAAAAAAATATTCACGAGTATTATCACTACACAACTCACGAATAGTTGTATGAAATTGAGTTTTAATTTCATTACAAAAGGATTTAAATATAGAAAATAACTCGGAACGAGCTTTCATTAAAAATAACTATGTGCAACGAGAATAATCATCAATAAAGGTAAAAAAGTACACAAATCCTAAACTAGAAGAGAGATGACAAAGACCCCATACATCTGAATGAACTAACTCAAAAGGGGACATAGCCCGATTATTAACATACTTTGGAAAGGAACTTCGATAATGTTTTTCAAGCTGACAGGACTCACAACCAAAAGACTTTAAAGTAGACAAAATAGGACCCATGTTCTGAAGTTTCAAAAAACTTGGATGACCTAGACGATTATGAATGAGGATTAGAGATTCAAAGATAGTGCATGCGGTAGGAGCGGAAGATAGATTGAGATGATAGAGGCCCTGTGACTCATGTCCTGTGCCAATCATCCGTCCCGTACTACGGTTCTATATAACAATAAAGTTATGATCAAAGGAATAAAACAATTTAAAATATGGGTAAATTTACTGACAAGTACAAGATTAAAAGGACAAGTAAAAATATAAGGAAAAAAATATAAAGAAAAGACAGAAAGTGGATGTGCATGTCCTAGGGCTTGAACAACAGATTTAGATCCATTAACTAAAGCGATCAGAGGCACAGATTTGATATTAGTTAAATGAGAAAGTAAGCGAAGATTATCAGAAATATGATCAGAGACATCAGAATCAAGGACCCAAGTATCTAAAGGAGTAGACTGAGTAAGACAAGTGACTGAATTACCAGAGTGAGCCAAGGAAACAACAGATGAGGAAGACTGCTTAGTTGCCTAATACTTGAAATATTCATTATAATCGGTATCAGTAAGAGCTAAGGATGGCTGAGTATGCCCGATAATTCCAGATCTCAGGCCAAACGCATTAGAAGACAAAGTCATAATTAGTGTCATGAACACTATCCAAACAATACCGTAAACAGTATACAAACAGTGCTGTTAATAGTATACAAACACTATGATGAACAGTATTATAAACTTAATACGAACAACGTTCTCGTTGGTGAACAGTAACCTGCTAAGTGAATAGTTTGCCTAAAAATTTCGAACGCCAGAGAAGACGACAGATCAACTAGGAAAGTTTTTGTGGCTCTGATACTATGTTAAATGAGATGAATAATTTCCGTCTATTTCTTATAGTTTATACATCTTTATCTACTAATACATCCTAGTTTAAATAGAAAATATTATAGTACACAATAACTACTTTCCTAATCTCTTCTTTCCTAATCTACACAACTTAATAATAATAATAATCTATCTTTCTAATTTAAAACTCAACAACTACCATTGCCAAAGTAGTTTTTTCAATGTCTAGTTGTGGTATTGGGTAGGAGCGACTTGGTCTTTTTAATGGTAGGATAATAAATAAATAAATAAAACCGTCAATAGATCTTAGGCTCTATGTTATCAAAGAATCAAGAATGTACATCTAATTAGCAGTGCGGCATCAAACTAGTCAGTTGGAGGAAAATAATAATAACAATTCTAATGCTGTTAACAAGTTAGTTGATGATAAATGAATTTGATATAGTCAAAAGTTTAATTAGTGGCCATTTGGCAAAACATATAGAGATTTGTAGTTTAAAAGATATTGTTTTGTAACGCCATTGATATTAAATCATCAATTTCAGATGGTTTAGGAAACTGTAAAGGAGTGCCTTAAAGTAGAGTGGTCAAGTGTAATTCCTGGAACAAAGGGTATTATGTGTCATTGGGCCAAAACTCAAGTGTCATTCTACTTGAAAAAGGGTTATAAAGTGAAAGTAACAACAGCAGCACTCCAAAAAAAATTCCTAAAAGTGCAAACATTTTGATGTGAAACCTAAACCATTTCATATAGTAAATCAAGGTGTCCACAACCATGTTATACATTTGACGATTGTGTCTACAGATCTGAAAATTCGTATAATATCCAAACATCATACAAATAACAATGCAAAAGAGGATGCTAAACAATTTGTCAGGAAACAGAAACAGAAACAGAAACAGACAACAATAATAGAACACTGTTCAAGAAAAGCATGCATCAAAAGCCAGTGGAAGCTTACCGGGATTAGGAAAGAACCTTCTGCAGTCATTAGGGCATGCCACAAAAAGAGCATTTTGTGGATTAAATATTGCTTGGCATACCAAGAA
This sequence comes from Bursera cuneata, assembly GCA_026212285.1. NCBI lineage: Eukaryota > Viridiplantae > Streptophyta > Magnoliopsida > Sapindales > Burseraceae > Bursera > Bursera cuneata. The sequence continues at coordinate 37,776 of JANLJB010002107.1, read as the reverse complement.
AAACCATTCTCTTAATACACCAGGACCAGTAGCTTCCTCATTCTTGAATTCCATGAATAAGCCACCATGCAATGCCTCAGGCTCTGCACGTTGTATGTACTCAAATGATTCAGCCAACAACTGAGACCTGTCAATGAGCATCTCGTGCAGCTCCTCATAATCTTCTTTTACCTCAGGGAACATCATCATGGTCAGATGCCTCCTGGATTCAAAATTAGTCACATCCTTATGCTCAAGAATCCACCCATGGTCATCACTCCGCTTTGCATATCTAAGAATCAGTGCACACAATGGTGACTTTCTATTCATCAAAACCTTCCAAAAGTGTTCTTCAGTACCCTGATAAAGTTTAGAAATGGCATGTAATTCCTTCAAAATGGTAAGATACTGAGACCATCCTGAATAGTTAATCTCACCCTCCCCACTTCCTCTTACATTCAAACGTTCCTCCACTTTACCAAGGCATTTATCCATCTTTATCAACAGATCAATAAATATACCACGAAGATACTCGATCTCATCACCATGATGGTTATATCCCCTCTTCGGCAATGGTAGGGCAATAGGACATGTAATCCCCACTTGCCCCAAGATTGCCTTACGCAAAGGGACCAAAAATGCTGTAAAATCACGAACGTCACTCACCAACGGTCCCACACTCAACACCATCTCCATACTTGAAGTCAAATCTCTGGACAACCTACTAGCCAATTCACTAACAAATGGAAAAATATCTTGTATCACAACCAACCCCTTAACATCATCTCCAAATTTTGTTGCCCGCATTGCACCAATTTTCTCCCACAACGTCCCACCAAAATTCTCCAACAAAGACCCCAGTGTACTCCGGCATGCTAAATACAAAGTATCCTCTGGAGTGAATTTCCTAAGCAATTTACAAAACTCTAGAACTATAGGTGCACATTGCGTATGTAAATTCTTGGGTAATGCATTTCTACTCGAACTCAAAAAGTGCTTAATTGAACTATCAGCACACTCTTTGTTACCATTGATTGGAGACATGTAAAGCATTACCAATGCAGCCGGAGCTGAGGAAGACATAAATATCTGAAGATAACTAATAGCTGATTCAGTATTATCTTTCGGTGTCATAGCAAAAAACTCACTCATTCGAGATTTTACGAGCTTTAAAGAAGATGGTACGGGTTCACCTTTACAAAGCCGACAAATGATACACATCATATCGTCGATCACCTGCCAGGCTTGCGGATGTTCCGTGCTCCGCATACGGCCAACAAGCTGCAATCCGGCGTCGTTTTGAATCGAGCACTCCGCCAACGACTGCTCCCACTGCAACTGCTTCCCACGGTAAATTAATCGCTGCTCGATCACGGGGATCCCGGTCGTGACTTGGATTTTCTCGTGGATGGATTTAACGGTGTCGTTAGAGTTAGCGTGGATGACCATGGTCTTACCCTCCGACAGCATCCTGATAAAGAACTGGAGTCCTGGCCGAGCCGTCCTGGACTCGCCGGAGCTGGCCTCGGCAGCATCGGATGAAAAGCGGCGGTTCAAGTCGGAGGAGTTATGGACGGCGTTAGGTTCGTCTTTACGCATTCTCACGGAGACAAGGTCAGAAGGCTGGGCGTCGTCATCCTCAGAGTCTAAGTTAGGGGCATAATCGTCCAACTTACGCTTGGGACGTGAGTGGACGGAGGAGTGATCAAACGATTCAACGGGAGACATTGAAAGCAAGTGTGGCCCCCGCCGCCGGTTACGGTGGCGGTGTGAGCATGAGATCGTAATTAGCCGGAGCTGAAGAAAAGCCAAAAACCCTAGCTGCCTCTCTCTTCTCTCGCTTTCTCGAGCCGTAAATTGCAATCTCAACACTGAAGTGCGCAAGTTTGATCACAATTTTTTGCTTTCATACTTACACACCCACACCCACACCCACACCCACACACAAATACACAGCCGTCATCACCAAAGACTGTCATCTTACGCTATTTTTTTTTTTCTTTTTTCCATTTTTTATTACTTTTTTTATAATTAATTTTACCAAAATGGTGCGCGCGCGTTTTGCCTTTGGTGCGGGTCACCGCATCAGATTTTAGTCTACAGTGCAAGAAAATTTTCTAACGCTTTTGAGGTTTCAGTCCCTCTCCATTAGATCCAAATATTTTATGTTTCAATTATTTTTAAGGGTGTGATTGTGAAGTTTGTTTTTGTAAAAATTATGGGTTAAATTTTAATTTAAGAAATGTTTGGGTGTAACTCAGCTGCCTTCTTTCACCAACACAAAGTACAAAGCACAGTAGATCAGGCTAGTTTTAAGTTTTTGCTTCTAACCTGTCAGAGAAATTAATTAATTAATATTGACTTCTTCATCAATAACAATATATATATTTATCGGCTCGATATAAAAAAAAAGATAATTGATAAATATATTGAATCGTTCAACAAAACAAGATTGAATGCTTCAAATATTTTCATCTTTTACATCTCCATGTGCTGTGACAGTTTAATTACTGAAAATCAGCTGTTGAATTTCCAATGGTGTAAATTAAAAAGATAATCTTGAAATTGTAATGGGATAATCAAACAAGATGCTTAAATAATTATTCACCTAATCAAACTTATCCTTGACCCATAAAAAGCTCAACTTGATGGACTATTCCTCAGCCTTTTTGTTATTATCGTTTCTTCGTTAGTCAAGCCGGCCTTTTGCTTTTGGGTTCTTCTTTATGAAAATGGTTGAGACTCTTCTCCTACATCGCTTCCATTTTACAAATTTCATTACTTGATAAGGACCACCCTCCTCTTTTTTGTCATTTTCTTGCATTTTACTATCCTAAGTAAAAGGAGCTTGAAAATCATCAACTTAGGCTACAAGTTTGTCATGAAATTATTCAGCATAATAATTTATATATTTTGTCGATTTCTCATGTTTTAAGTTTATTACCTTTCTGGTGACCGGTCATGCTGTGTGGCATTACCCTTTAGTCCAAAAATTTTAAAAGAAAATCAAACATCCAATTGAATATAAACTAACATTGATCTTCTAAAACTTAATTTTCGTTAATTATATTTAACAGTACTATAATAAAAATTTTATGTTACTTTATAATAAAGGGGTAAGTTTGTTGGTATATCATAGGGGTRTTTATATTACTAAATAACATATATTACTTTTTATATATTTAATATATATATATATATATATATTCATTTAATAATTTAAAATATTAACATAATTTTTTAAACAATTATTTAATAAAATATATTTCATCTATATATATTAATTTTTATATATTACTTTAGTAAATAACATATCGATAATGCTCTCTCAATTTTAATTAGTTTCAAAAGATTATAAAAATTATGGTTTTTAGTAAGTGAAATTATTTAGTAAATTGTTTACTTTTAGTAAATTTTTTAAATTTATAAAAATTGTTTAATGTATGAAATATATATTTATTATTCTTGTATTTTATTAATTTTAAATATCTATAAATTATAAATTTAAAAAAATTTATAAATTTAAATAATTTTAATAAACTAAGTAAGTAAATTATTTCCTAAAAACTAAATAATTTTATTAAATAATAAAAATATATTTTATTTATTAAATAATTTTAAGAAATTAAGCAAGTAATTTTTAGTAAATAATTTACTAAGAACTAAATAATAAAAGTAAGTGAAATTATTTAGTAAACTATTTCCTTTTAGTAAATTATTTACTAAATTTTTAAATTTACAAAAAGTGGTATAAATATATCTTTGTTATTTTTGTAAATTTTTATTAATTTTTAAATATTTTATATTATTTTAGTGAATAAAATATCGATAATATTAATTAGTTTCAAAAAATTATAAAAAATAGAATCTTTATATTACTTTATAATTAAGGTATAAGTTTGTTATTTTTAGGTATATTAGAGAAGTATTATGTATTTATTCTAAATTTTTATTATAACATCGTTAAATGTAATTAATAAAAGTTAAGTTTTTGGAGGTTAGTGTTAGTTTTATATTCATTGGGATATTTGATTTTTTTTTCAATTTTTTTGGTGGGTTAAGAGTAAAAACCCCTATTATGAGCCTAGCACGTTAGAGGATGCCAAGATGGAGTTTCAATTTGCATATCTTTTGCAGCTGCTGTTCCCATAGATAGTCTTCTTGATGTTCATCAGTTCATCCAATATCCTACCCCACCATGCCAAACCAGACTCTCAGAACACAAATTTGCTGGTTTAGATACTATGACTCACACTCGACTGACTAAGTGCTACAGGCAAAAGACTAGAAGATTTAACAATATAAGAAATCTTTTTTGTCAGGCCATGAGTCACGACATCTAAATATTCAACGCCTTGATCTTTTGACAAAGGTACCTCTAATTTTGTCATTTTTAATTCCCCTTTTCAAATTTTTTTTTACCATTCTTAGAACATGATAAAAAGTTTTCCATGATGAGAAGGGATCCATCGTATTGGATCCTTTCCTGTAGCATAAATGAACGCAATTAGACCAAGAAATGCTCAATCTAAACGTCAAAAATACATAGGCATCCACCCTGAACCACTAAAGAACTATACTCCCCTATTCGGATTAGGAAATGGAGACATCAAATTCCTCAACTGCAAGTTCAAAAGCATCGAGTAAGCAGGAGAGTTGTGCTTTGCTGATTCTACACAATACACTAACCGATGTAATGCAACACTCAAAAAGCAGTTCAACGGTTGATGCTTAAACAGATGTTCACTATAAGGGAAATCTTGAACCATGTTTCATGTATTTGATCTCAGACCCTACAAGTTAACTTCACCAGCCATCTTAAGAAGTAAAATACAAATGTGATTTGAAAATGAAAATTTAAGCATTGCAGGAACCCATTGTTGATTGGTGGTTAGCAATTCGTTGATAAGTGTAGTGAATGGGTTAGTCTTCTTGTTAGTGGTCTATTGAAGTTTAACACACCGTCAAGATGTACTGAGTAGGCATTGAGAGTTTTGATGCCACCGAGAATGAGATGAAGGTTGGTGGAGGTGTTGATGGATTGTTGAAGATGCAGTTTGATGAAACCTTTGCTGTTCATCAAAGCACACCATTAAAGAAAAAGGATTCTTGACTGAGCTATCTACAAAATTTAAAGCAAATTGATATCTAAAAATGGTTATTAAAAACAGAAAGCAAACAGATCGATTGTTCACTAGATTTCCCAACTAAAGAATCTAAATGCATCTAGAACAAACAGTCAAGTAATCTTTTTGACATTTTACCTCGTCATATTCCCTCTGGAACAAATTTACTATCAGCACCAGGTGAAACCAGACTTTCTATACACACATGAAGTTCTATGTCCCTTGATAAATGAACTTCCGAGTCATAGGCCACGCTGTCCCAAAATCTTTTTAGGGTGTACGTTTGCTCCCTCAAGTCATGCCATCCAAGCCCATATTCAAGATTAGACTCATCATGATGTAGAAAGAGAATTTTTTCACCATTCTTTGAAAACACCAAAGGCTTTAAAGTTCGTGAACTGATGATAAACCATTGGTCAGTTCTAATGTCATACAATTTAGTCCAAGACTCCCCCACTCCATATTGTTTCATCATCCATACCTCATGACCAAATCTGGTAGTAAGCAAAAGGCATAAGCATCCTTCCAGAACCTCAAAAGCAGTAAAATCAGTTTTTGCAGCCATAGGATGTGGCAACACACAAAATTGTTCAACAGCAAGATCGAAAGCAATAAGCAACCAGGAGTACTCAAATTCATCATCTGTGTCTGTGAGAGTGATTAACCAATGCAATGCACCATTTAGAAATCTCCCTTCTGGACTTGTCATAAAATATTCACTATAAGGGAAATCTTGGACCCTTCTCCATGAATTCAAACTCAAACTGTAAACATGAACCTCACTGGCAATACTAGGATCTGGCATCATAGGATTGGGATCCATGATGCAAACAACCTTATAATCATTGTTGACGTGATCATGTCCAAATCCATTGTAAGTCTCGTAATTTCTACTCACGAACTGCGGAACGGGATGTGGAAACTTTTTGCACCTCCTAGTAAATGGGTTCCATAAAGCAAGACTACAATGATGATGCACAAGAAGCAAGCCGTTGCATGAGGCCACTATTTCAGTTCTACAGCTGCAACTTTTAAATGGGTTGTCAAGTTTTGTTTCAAGTTGATCCAACACTTGATCAACATATCCCGAGCATAACTCTAATGAAGAACCCCTGATAGTGTGCGTGAGAATGAGATGCTGCAGGTTGGTGTAATTAGTCTGGATGGAATGCTGAAGATGCATGTTGATGAAACGTTGACTATCGATCAAAGAACGCCATGATTTTGAAACGCACCTAAAACGAAGAAGAGCCTTCACTGGTAGTTTCAGAAGTATTTCGCTAATCAATTCTGCTAGAAGCTCTGATGAGTGACACGAGTCCATGTCCATCCTATATAAAGACATCCCACAACAGTCACATAACAAGTAAAGCACTTTTTGAACATAAAGCAATAAAAAAAGATGAAGATCGTTCCTTCTTTCTATCACTTTAACAGAGAGTAATTGAGAAGAATGAACGAGCTGAGTTGGTGCAGATGGTGGCGGCTCTGTTTCAACTTCTTGTTCTCCGAAGAGAGTTTCAACTTTCAACTACTTGTTAATTGTTGTTGGGGTTCTGTCCAGATCCCATCGGCTATGTTAACTATATTTTATAAAATATTATATTATAAACCATACATGATTTTCAAGTAGACTCAAATAAGAGATGGATAGTGATCTTCGGCACAGTTATGCTTCCAAACCTTGGAACTATAAGCAATTCTAAATTACTCAAATATTGTTTTATTAAATTTATATTTAATGATATATGCTCATATATTGATGACATTAATAATGATTAAATCATTTAGCATAATAGGATAGATTAAATGATTTGTTAGTTGACTGTGGAATAGCTTGGACAGAGAAAACAGGATAGAATCTGATAAGAAGTTATTTGCCGTAGAAGATGTATCATACATACAAAATTCAATTCAAAGCATTTACGAATCTGTCTCGTTCGTTATTAGGAATTGTTCCTCAGCTTCATAGAAACATATGTACACCTTCACAAGTACTCTCGTATCAGGAGAGATTTTAGTTTCTATAAATAACAATACCAAAACGGACTAACATATAACAAAAGAGACTGTATTTTACGAGTGCAAGGCCACCACTATGTACTGAAGTGAAGAGCATTGGAAGCTCAAAAGCCAGTGGTAGACATTCTGACTGCCCTTACAGGACGCTGAGGGAGCATCTGCAGAATCATTTCATCATCTGGGCCGAAACTGGATATTGGCCTGTCTATCTTACACTATCAACTTCTTGTTATCTGCTGATCAATCAAACACCAGAAGGAGTAAGAGAGCAAAATTCACAGCATGTATCACCCCTTCGACGATAATTTTATCTCCATCCCACTTATGTACCGACGATATAGAAACGAGGCTCTAATTACAACCGACTCCGGAGTGCAACTCCAATGTATTCTGATTCATGTTGACAAACTTGATTAGAACAAAACTTTAAAAATTGATTAAGCTGTATCACATCAATCAAATACCACCAAAGCAGTCAACAACTTATTGTTAATCCCCTACCACTAAGCTTTCTCAATAAAATCAGCAAACTCACTTGTAAATGTTAAATCCATAAGCGGAAATCATATTCTGTATTTCGATCACATAAATAACATCCTACATAACTAAAGTTCCTATATGTCTATGCAAGCTAAGCAAGATACAAGAACAGCATGTGGCTCTGATATGATGAAAAATGGCTTAATACATGAAACTAAGCACTGAAAAAAGTGGACAAAAAACTTTCTAGCTTCGTAACTCCTATGCTTAAATAAATCCCTTTATATGAATAAGCATCTAACTGCTGAGAAATATTGAACTTGTAGATACCTGTAACCACATAAATTCAACAAATAACTTACAGAATACAGGCATCTTTCATCTATTTTTGCAAGGAAAGTCAGTCCTGCAACAATTTGTATATAAAAGTTATACGCTTGAGATAACTCAGGCAAGTAACATAAACATAAAAAAACCAACTTTACTAAGAATATTGATAAATATATATAGTAGAGTAACAAAAAGTACCATTTCAGGCTCCAGCTCCATTCGCTCTTTTCACATTTGATTACAGCACCAACTTGAAACCGACAGATAAAAAATCATCCCTGAGTCATAAAATGACTAATCCATGAGACTATACCACAGATGAAAATAGAAAAAAATCAATGCTAATATTTCTAACACTCTTTCTAAATTATTTGGCAAAGGCAAAAGCCTAAGACTTGACTTCAAATAACCGTGAACCTCATTACCTACAGCACTCAGTGAACCAAAGAAATTGAAAAGATCAACCGTTGAATCAGAGAAAAATATTATCTTATGATCGGTCATGTAGGCAATTGAAGTGATAAGTATGACAAAAATAAGGTGGGCATCTGTACATTTTAAAGCAGAACAAAAACCACTAAACAGGATCCAAGAGGTACAAAATTTGATGTTGTTCACCTCTTTTCATTCTTATCACAGTCTTCTGTCACCTGAGTCCTCCAATCACTTCCTCTATCCAAATGGACCGAAACAAGGCTATGCAAGCAAATATCCACATTATACATGATGGGCGTACCACGAATTCTAACAGCCTTAATTGTCTTATTTTTAAGATCATACCAGAAAAGGTTCACGTTATCTTGCTCAAAGAGAACCTCACTGCCTCCTTTAGAATAACACAAAGGCCTTATAGATCTTGCGAATCCAATCATTTGTTCTTGCGAAAGCGAAAACAATTTAGTCCAAGAATCTTTCACTCCATACTCTTTCATCATCCATACATCAGAACGAACATTCAAATAATTGGCAACCACACACAAACACCCTCCCAACACCCCCACCTCCATGTTAAAATTCTTATCCTCAAACTCGGGCAAAGCCACATCTTTATAGTCCTCAACAACCAAATCCAATGCAACAACAACATTAAAATCCTGAACTTCAACATTTCTACGCACAACCCAATGCAAAGCACCGCCAGCAAACACCCCATTCGTCCCTGAAAAGCGGCAGAAATAAGGCATATCTCTAATCCTTCTCCAACTATTTTTTCTTAGGCTAAAGATCTTAACTTCACATTCACAAAACGAACTTTTTATCCCGCGAAACTGTGCAATTCTAACAAGCTTATAATCATCAAGAGCGAAATCATAACCAAACCCATAAACGCAAGCACTACACAGTGAAGAACCTGAATACCGTTTTAAATCCAACGACATAAACGGCAAAACGCGGTGCTTTCTCGTTGAAGGGTTCCAGAAAGCGATATCTTCAACTATGTTACAAATACAAAGCAACCCGTTACAGGAACCTAGTAACTTGATACTGTGATTGTAACACATCAAAGGATGATCGAGTTCAGAGGCGGAGTAGAGAGAATCCAAACTTACCCAGTAAAGACGAGAGTGTCTTAGGACAAGGGAGTGGTTGGTGTTGGAGTTGAGGGAGTTCTGGAGATGAAGTTTGATGAAATCTGGACCGTCGATGAGATTACGCCAGATTTTGGAAACGCGCCTGAAACACAGAAGCTGTTTAACTGGAAGTCGGCTTAGGATGTCAGCGATTAGGTCTGAAGGAAGGTTAGACATAACTAGCTATAGTTGGCTTCGGTTAAGTTTTTGCCGTAAGAACTGAGATGACATGAGAAGGTGCATTAAGCTGAAGACTTATCGTAAAACGTGAGGTCAAACTCTAAACCAGTGAAAGGGGTATTGGAAGTCAAGTCACACATGATAAAGCTAAGAAAATTGGGATTCACGTGATATTTACTCAACATTTACGATAATCACGAGAAGATGTGTGACCAACTTGTTGTAAAGTGGTTCCTATAGAATCCTAACACGTCAGCCATGAATAAGATTAGGTGGCTAGTAAGACATTTGTGCTGCCTGGGTCAGATTCAAAACATTCAGTTATTCTAGACAGTATTTACATGGTTCTTTTGTTGCAATTCTCTGTTTTCATGTTCCTTATATGGGAAAGAAAACTAGTGCTGAGAGGTGATAGTTGCAGAGATTCTTGATAGTTTTCTGTGAGAGTTTTTATATTGTATTCAGATTCATATCTCTGAGAGCTAGAAAGACTATGTAAATCTGAGTTGGTGTGTGTGTACTGTTTTTTATTATAGTACGACATAGTTCTCGTGGAAGACTTCCGTAGGTGTAGATCGTTTCTGGTGTTGTCTTTCTTATTTGTTCTTTTCTAATTCACTTGTTGCTTGATTAATTTATTCTTTAAATCTAAAGAGCTTCTGAACTCAACATATGATGCAGTAAGCAACCACTTGGAGGAAAGTGAAACAAAGTGCTGGTACCAACTTGGAGCATAGTGGATTATTATTATTATCATTTGTCCTGAGAAAGACAGAGGAAATGCTTGTGACCCACCAAGCACCGGGAGAGGAATCCCATTACGTTTTGCTTCTCCACTGCTAACCTTTCTCGTTTATCATATTATTAATCTACACATATAGAACGAAAACAAGATTCGATCTCAAAAAATCTTGATCAATCTAGTTGGTTTCTAAATATCTATTTTGAGGTGTTTGCTCCCTAACCTACGACGTTCTGTTAAGATATTTGAGCTAATTTTTGCCCACTTCTACTTTCAATTAGAATATGAAGAGAATTATTTCTCAAAAGAAAGGAGATGTGTAAACTTGAGTTAGAAGGGATATATACACGCTGAAGTATGATCGTCCAACTTTTGGTGTTTTAGCCTTCAGATTATTTTTTGGTTAAGATGGTTTTGCGCAACTTTTTGACCGAATCAACTGCAGCAACTTGGCGGTTTTATATTAACTGCACTTTAATGACACTAAGATATGCATATTGACTTTAGTTAAAGCAAGAATACCATTTCTGCAGTCAACAAAATCTGGGTTCGGAGCTTATTTCAGGTTAATTGAGTCACAAGCCTAGCATCTTTGCATCACCCACTCCATTTACGTTCAGTCAAAAGTCCCTTTAATTTAATTTCCTAGCCTTTCGAATACGCAGCCCATTATTGGTGGGTTTTCCTTTACTTAAAGCAATACCATGGCTTTCTTCGGCCACATATTAAAGCAAGATACTTAGTACGTGTTTAGCTTATGCTTGATTTGAACTTTACGTGGCCGGTTCTCGTTAAAATTGGACAAGTGTTACTGCATGCCATGCGTGGTGCGCCTATACCAGCAACTGTTTGACAAACGATGAAAGCAATGTAGCACCAAACCCAAAAGCATTTGCAGATGGCAGGAGAAGGACAAAGGAAACCAATACCTCGCTTCAGGATAAAAAATCCAGCCCCATGTTTTGGAAATTGGAGCCTTCCATAAAGCATCAAGTATAAAACATCACTATCAAATACTAGCAGGACAAGCAAAAGCAAAATCTATTCCTAAATATGAAATGCAAAGCTTTCAAGACTATCGATCTGTACCTATTTTTCAGTTGCAATTTTAGAATCCCATGTGAAAAAAGGTTTACAAACTTATTTCTAAATGTGAAATGTACAGATTTCAAGACTATCAATCTGAACCTATTTTCCGGTTCCAATTTTAGAATCCCATGCGAAAAAAGGTTTACAAAGGGAGATACCATTGTGCTTAAACCAAAGCAACGCTATACACCATTTCAAGAGGACAAATTAATTCAAAAAAAAAGTTTGATTAGATGCATATTAGGAAATTTATGAATCTCTAATTCATAAAGTAAGAAATTTTTTTGAAACAAATTTTTGATATTTGATCTTACACGATTCAATGGTTAAGATTTAAAATCACAAATTGAAAATTTATATCTAGTATTAAAAATTTTATATTAAAAGATCACCTCCCATCTCTGTATATACATACACACATTTTTAAGTTACTACCATCTTTTAAGTTGTTCACTGTTTCAACACTGTCATCCGAAGTGCATCGATGTTGAATTAGCCTGGGTTGTAGGCAAAATTTTTCAGGAAAACATAAAATGCCCAACAACTCCATAAAAGATGTTAGCAACTTTTTCTTTCACAATACATATATACATAACTAAGTAAAATATGTCATTAGAAGTTTTTAAGCAGTATGATTGACATAATGAAAATCTGAACTATCATTCTTCATTGTCATTATTGAAGCTACTACCCTGTTCTTGAGCTGTACGTCCTCAACCTGAATTACTTGGTTAATAGACTGCTTCCAGTGTCAGCGTTGAGACGAAATCTGCAACAATAAACAACTAGACCAATTACATACATATATATATATATATAGTTAAATGAAAGGGGAGAATGTCGTTAATTTAAATATGTTAGTTTGAGTTTGACCACAATGTATACTAAAATCTGTTCATTTTGCCTATACTTCAGCATATATAAAACTATTAGATAAAAGTAGTGAGCAATTGAATCAACGTCGTTAAATAAATATGATACAGACTATTAGCTAGCTTACCTCCGCTCCCTCTGTATCCTTCTATAATTGATCACAAAACCAGCTTAAACCCTTTTGACAGGAAATCATCCCTGAGCAAACACGAGAACCGAGTAGTCTATATGAGATCATCATGGCATTACTCACAAATAAGGATTAAAATGGATTGATGATGTGGATAATCAAGATTATATTGCTCATAAAATTTGTGTAGTTGTGTACATAAATATATTGCTAAAAAACAAAAGCTACACAAACTCTTAACTGACACACTTTTGTATCTTATCATTTATGTTAAAAATAAAGCATTTTTTCACAAAAACTGTACAATCATTTTTTTATAAAAAAAAAAAAGGAAACTTATCAAACAGAAAAATTTGCAAGTTTTGGTTATTTTACCTCTTTTTGTTATCTTTCTTCTCCGTTTCCTTCTGCTCCCGGCGTGGCTTCATGCCTTGGATTCCACCATCACCGTCATTTAGAGGAACAAGGCTTCCCACACAAATATCTGTACCAAATGAATCTGGACCACCATGAATCCTCACACTCCTGAGTCTTCTCTCTTTCAAATCATACCATAAAAGCTTTTCACCATTGACTTCCACGAGCACCTTATCACTGCCTCTCGAATAGGCCAAAGGTCTCAAAAACGCTAAATAACTCATTGTTCGAGGCCTTTGAATCGTGAACAACTTGATCCAAGACTCCTTTACCCCATACTCCTTCATCATCCAAACATCAACGCAAACTTGGTCATGGTAACATACAACACATAGACACCCCTCCAAGACACCTACATCGAGCAAAAATTTCTTATCTGCATCCTCAGTGCCATCACCATAGTCAGGCAATGGCAATTCACGAAACTGCTCAGCCTCAAGATCAAAAGCAACAATCGAATTGCGCATATGCAGCTCAGGCCTCACAGGTGCAACCCAATGCAAAACACCACTGGCAAGCACACCATATCCTCTTCTAAACATAAGATGATAAAAGAATTGAAACAAATAACGTAGATTTCCAGGCAAGTTGCTAATTTTTCTCCATGAATCATTCTTCAAACTGTAAAGTTTAACTTCATAATCAAAGGACCCGTCAAAGCCGATCTCATTACGATCCTTTTCCTTAAACTGAACCAATCTCAATATTTTGTAATCATCGTTAATGTGATCATGTCCGAACCCGTAAAAGACGTAACCAGGACTGCAAGAATCACTTGGTGACTCAACAGCAGTAACGGGAAGTCTTTTCAACTTTCTAGTTGATGGGTTAAATAAAGCAAGATCTTGTTCAGAGTTACGCAAAACAATCAAACCATTGCATGAACCGATAACTTCGGTTCCACCTCCGATGTTTAGAGGGTGTTGGAGTTCAAGTGGAGTATTTAGGGCATCAAAGTCGAGAGTGTAGAGTTGCAAACCTTTGAGAATGAGGCTGAGATTGGACTTGGTTTGCAGAGAATATTTAAGATGCATTTTGATGAAGTCTTGGCTGTCGATTAAGGAGCAGCACGTTTTGGAAATGCATCTGAAACGTAGTAGAGTCTTGACCGGTTGTCGGCTTAAAATGTCTGTGATTATGTCGAGTGGGATCTTGGACATGTTTTGGAATAGTTTCGGTCTGTCTTTGACATGAACGAAGTCTTTAGAAGAAGCGAGAGCAAGCGAGACCTGAGAAGAATTGAGGAAATCGAGGACAGGTGGTGGGTGATATGGCATGCATTTATGGTGAAAATATTAAATAACNGGGACAATTTTAAACAGTATCTTTATATTTTAGTTTAATTTTAAATAAAAAATAAGTTTATTATTTTTATCCACAAGATCTCTAAGATTTACTTTTTTTAATCAACTATTAATTTAACCCTTAAAAATATATATTTACCCCTGTTAAAATTTTTTTCCTTAATTTTAACACAAAAAAAAAATAAATAAAAAATAAACAAATTATATTTTCATAATAAAAAAATTTCTATTTATTTTAATTAAAATAAGAAA
>JANLJB010002107.1:3217-23227 GCA_026212285.1 Bursera cuneata | reverse complement strand
CTTAATTTTAAAAAATTTTAAAATAGAAATTTCCTTAATTTTAACATAAAAATGAATAAATAAAAAATAAAAAATTATGCTTTTATAATAAAAAAATTTTTACTTATTAATAAAATCAATAAAAAAATATATAAGAGTAATATATATTAAAATTTCAACTTTAAAATTTTTTAAAATTAAGGAAAAAAATTTCAGAAGGGGCAAATCAGTATTTTAGGGATTAAAATTAACACTTGATTAAAAAAAAAACTTTAAAAATCTTATTGATAAAAATAATAAATTTATTTTCTACTTAAAATTATGTCAAAATATAAAGATACTATTTAAAATTTTCCCATTAAATAACTAAAAAAGCGTGTTTGTATTCCGTTTCTCCTCGAGCGGATTGAGTTGAGATTTGAGAATGCGGCGAATGCCCAAAGAAGACGTACAATGGGCCCAGGGCCTTCGGATGCAGATTAAGTGAAAAATCTAACTCTATCAAATAACATGTTAAATTAAATAAAAATAATTAAGTTTCAGTAACTTTGGTTATACATTCAGATCAAATTTACAGCAGCTATCCAAATGCTATCTCTTTAGGGGAAAATCACCCTAACTTATTCAACATAATACGAAATTCAAGGAAAACGTGTTTGGTTCAAATATTTTAAAAAACACTTTTCGATACAAATAAGAAATAGAATTGATATAGAATTGAAATAAATGGAAAGGAACACTCAACAAATTGCCTCTAGCGCTCCTCCTTCCTCCTTTTCGGTCCCATTCTGTATCTTCTGGTAAATTAATTGAATACACGTTTAAATCCTTTCCATAGGAATCATCCCTGTGAGAGAGAGTTTAAGAAACTTATCACCACCAACAGCATCCCGTTCTGAATAGCTAAAGGGTTCAAGAAACTAAAACAACAAGACGTTTTACTTCGTTGTATTGAAACTAACTTACTCCATGCTTCCCGTACTCGTTCATCATCCATACGCCAAGATAAATTTGATCAAATCACGCATAACTGCCCCGATATCCAACGAAAAATTTTCCTCCAAATAATCACCGCGCGTGGTCAGGCTGTGGCAATCAATTGATGAGAAACAAAGAAAGGAAATTAAGGAGGGAAAGAGGGAGAGTGTGACAGGCAGCTGCTTGATCTGATCATAACTCACAATTTGATGTACTGGAGGGAGAGTTTGGTTGTGATGACACAAAACAGTTAACTCGTTAAGCTGTTGACAGAATAAAAGAAAGAATAAATAAAAAAATTAATTAAATAAACGAGATTATATGGCTGGAAATATAGATTATATTTCAGGTTCATAGCTGACCTTATTGTGAGTCGAAGTAAGCATTCTTATTTTTTTTTTTTTGGGGGGTCTATATGTTATTAAAAAATCAGTAAGGGTGGTGGTGGAAGTACTATACAGATGCGTATATTTTTTCAAAAGAACGTTATGTTATGGTGGAAGTACCTTTCATAGTGATGTGGTTGAATCGGAAGAAACTGTAATACAGTATTATTTTAGATTTGAAGAAACTGTGATACAGTATTATTTTAGATTTGTCTATTGGGGAACGCGGGTCCAGCACTATTCTGGCTTTGTTGCATTCAACACACACAGTGCTGCAAATAGCATTACGAACGATTAAACAGCCAACATCCGTCTCACAAGTTCTTCACAGTTTAACAAACTTGGCAAAATTGATGGAGATTGGGAGATTATGAAGACTTTTTCTTCAAAGAATTCGTTTTATATATCCTTAAAAGAACTCCTTCTATATATTAAAAGTTTCCATTAAAGTAATACATTACAGTATATCCCTTCCTTACTAGTTTTATCTTCCATCTATCAGTATGAAAGAAATATCCCAAAAAGATTCAAATTATTATTTTTTATTTGTTTCCTTTTAAAATTATTGAAGTATTTTCAATGGTCCTATTCATAACTGCATTCCATCTTAATGTTATATGCTGAAACTAAAACAAAACTATGCAGCAGCTATGCAAATGCCATCTCTTCAAGTAAAAGCATCGAACACATTCAACATACATATGCTTTATTTGGATCTCTGTCTATAGTCGGTTAAGTTTATAATAATCTGCTACAAACTCACTTCCTGATCTGAATGTTTACATATATATATATATATAGAACTGGTGAAAACTGAAAAGGTTCCTGATCAAACAAGTGCGTTTGGCCTTTCTGTGATGGGCAAGACTTCATCCCCTGCTGGATACTATCATTTATGCCTCGCATATCAACCCTGCAATAAAACTTAAAATTAATTGACGATAATCAGATGAATTGCTTAGGAATAGTTTTGAGAAAGAATCTTATGTAAGCTTGTCCGATATAGAATTTGGATTTAATTCACTGTTTTTGAAAATAAGGGATCGATATCCAAAATTCAAAGAAAACATGTTTGGTTGAAACACTTCAAAGAACAATTTGTAGATATTGCAATTTATATCTGGCACAAGTTATTTTTAAATCATCATAAATCGAACGCCCCGTAAGCATTAAACTAAAGGAGAAGGAACACTTAGCAACTTGCCTCTCTGGTGTTCCTCCTTTCTCCTTCTTTCCATTTTGCATCTTCTGGTAACTGAATAGAAGAAACTTCATATTTTGTGGTGTGGAAAGCAAATGAGTTAACTTATTACTTTAAGAATATCGATATCTAATCGTCTTAATAACTCCTTTATAATCTTTTTCATTAAGTAATGCGTGCAACAAACATAATGAAATAAAAAATAAGTAAATAAATAAAAGATGATTTAGTGTACTTAAACAGTTAAAATCTTTCTGGAAATGGAGTACAGTTGGATCCATTGAGGAGTTGGGTCGTGGGCTCATCCTACATCAAAAGTGAATTCTATTTTTCAGTTTCGGTCTTACAAGATTCTTGCTTTGCTTAATAAGAAACTTAATCAACTAATCAAATTTAAAATTTTACAAATCGAAACCAATCCCTATATAATAATTAATCACCATTTTGGTGGCTAATTAGCGCTCATGTGAGTGCCAAGATTAGCTTCCCACTTTGTAAATTTCTCAAGAAATATAAATATCTAAAAGCATTATGTTATGGTGGAAGTCCTATTCACAGTGGTGTGGTTGAATTGGAAGAAACTGTGATAAAGTACTGTTTTAGATTTTATCTATTGGGGAACCGGGGTCCAGCAGAGTGACAAAGTGTTTCTGTCCAGAAACATATCTGAAAACGTACCTGCAGTAATATATAACATATATGAAATACTTTAGATTATTATTCCATATTAATAATCCCTCTTTTAGAGAGGATTTTATCTATGTTCGAACACCAAACCGACCATTTATTCGTATACCAAATTTTCATATTAATAAGATGTAAGTTTCGTACTTATTGATCCAAAATGTTTAACTTATTAATTATTTGTTATAACTATTCAATATGCATGGTACGAAGTAATTAGTAGAGGTTAGCTTGCCTCTGCCTATTCTTGAAAGAAACATAAAAGAATTAAACAAACACTAAGTCGAACTCGTTTAATAGAGATTGATGAAATGACAAGCTTTAATATTATTATTAAATCCTAACTAATAGTTTAAGTTTTTAATCTAAATGATTTTTTAATATAGTATAAGAGGGACTTAGCTCAGACCATTTGGATTTGGACTTGTAACTTAAACTGTTTGGTTCACCTTACAAGTGATGGCAAGTCGCTAAGTGTTTTAGCTAATTTTGTAATATGAGATTATGACTCTTGCTCATTATTCCATCTCCCTAAATAGTATAAGCATTACAATCGTCCCCAAAAATGAAGGCCAAAACAAAGGCAAGTGTCATCCTAATAGCTGAATAGTCTGACTCTCCTAACAACAAAGCTTGATTTTTTATTGACCCCTTCAAATAAAATATCAAACAAAATATTCCAAATTGAATAAACTAATAAGAGTTGGCTGCTTAGAGACACGTAACAATGTAACAATAGTTTAAATTTGTAGTATCTTTTGTTGAGGCAAACCAAGCTTCAATTTATTAGTTCAATTTACCGCCCCATTTCTGTCTTCGAGCACATTTGTCACACAAAAAGACTCACACGCAGCCCCTCCTGGTTATTCGAGCACATACTCATTTCGATAGTTGGAAGAATATTTATTCTGTACCTCATCGTTCCATACAATGCCAAGTAACATGTTTAGCAGCACAAAGTCGACCAAAAAGAAAACAACGACGAATAACCATAAACATATTTAGCAGCGCCAAACCTGAAACCACAAACTTTTTTCTTCTCTACATATGAGCCGAGAGGACTGAAACCCACAAAGATTAAAGATTGTAATCGTTATAGTAATCGGAGAAGTTTAAGGTTTTACAGTAGGTTTGTACTACGAAGTTGAAAGTTGGCGACATCTTCCTAGAGAAAAGTAGGACCATGCATGTGTGTGCTCAATTCACTGGCTTATAGTGAAAGAATCTCAAGACAGTGACCGTGCGAGAACTTGAAAGCTTGCGGCACCTTCCTAGGGACGGAGGAATTCTTTGGTAACCCAGTAGAAGGAGAGAAGCCATTCTTCATAATCAATTAATAGAGAATTATTACCCGGTGGTTCGTTATCAAATAAAAAACAAGAAATCGACAAGGCGAAATGCTCATAGGACAAACTTCCGAATGGCTAAAATTAGCATAAGAAAATTGTTGCATTACGTGGTGGTATCTCATGACTTTGCTCAGGACATATGAGATGAAACAATAATCTATGATTTCTTTTTTCCTTACAGCTTGTTTAATGAGGAACAACAATTTCCTTTGGAAGGAGACTCCGTCTATATTATAATATCAAATTATGTATTTCTATTCAAAGATGTGGATTTTCGTGTTACCCATAATATTAGCTTGTTATTGATCAATTACAACTATTTAATACGAAACAATAGGCTCTGTTTATAATCTCTCAAGTCAACCCAGCTGCAATTTACTAGTTTAATTTACCACAACTTGGACCACATTTTTAACACAATAAGACACGCACCCCCTTCTGGTTATTGGAGCACATACTAGTTTCATAGTTGGAAGAATACTTAATCTATATCTTATTGTTCCGTACAGAAAAACAATAATACAGCAGCGCCAAACCACAGACTACTCTTCTCTAGATATGAGCAGAGGATTGGAAACCATAAAGATTAAAGATTGCCTGACTTTTTAGTAATTGGAGAAAGCAAGGCCATGTATGCCTGTTTGTGCCCAATTCATTAACTGACTTATAATATAAAATTTACAGTACGACTGTACGAAGAACTTGCAAGTTGGCGACATATTCCTGGAGAACTGTAGGACCATGCATGTTTGCGCCCCATTTACTGGCTTATAATTGGATGTCTTAGTAAGGACTGTACGAGAAGTTGATAGCTTGCGGCATCTACTAGACGCTAGACTCTAGAGAAAGGAGAATTCTTCGATAAATCCAGTAAAAAAGTGAAAGTAATAAGTTGATTCCTAGCTTGAGGTTCAAACCAAGACCGCGTGGCTAGCTCGTGGAATTTATCATTTACATTGGAGGTTGAGCCTTAGGTAAAGCATTAAAAGTAATCAATCACCTGATCACAAAGGCAGAGCATCCAATTTGTCTATTTCAAGAACCATATGCAACTGTGTACGTTTTGTAATTTAAGAATCCAGAATTATCCACCTCCATGCGTTGTGTGGCTGTGAATCGGCGAGAGGAAAACCAAGATGTACGAGGGGCCCAAGTGCCGGGAACTTCTATTAAAGTTAGAGGTCCCAGTGCAGATACAGGGGAGTCCAT
Source organism: Bursera cuneata (assembly GCA_026212285.1). Taxonomy (NCBI): domain Eukaryota; kingdom Viridiplantae; phylum Streptophyta; class Magnoliopsida; order Sapindales; family Burseraceae; genus Bursera; species Bursera cuneata. The sequence goes on along the minus strand of JANLJB010002107.1, from coordinate 17,441 downwards.
CGCCCTTCATGTAGGGCCTCTTATTACGGCTCAAAAGAAAACAACTTGACAAACAGCAAAAAGTTAATGAAAGTGAAATCAAGGAACCTTTGTTTAATTTTTATCTCGAGTCAACTGCAACTTGGGCATGTCACATCGTTTAATACTGAATAACTTCCTCTCAGACACTAGTTTTCAGCCTTCGTGTGAAGTTAAACGTCAAAGCTTGTAATAAGAGATCCTGCTATCCTGGTATTACATATCACATCCTCGGAACTGCATCAATTTCAGTTGGTCCTTAAAAACCCCTATCTACAGTGCATCCAGCTTCACTTACTAACTAGAAAACCAATAAAAAGGAAACAAGAAGCACTTGGAATTTTTTCTTTCTTTGGTTCGCAGTATTCATAGAGTGGAAGAAGAAAAATCAAAGAAAACATACATTATTATTGATACCTGACCCGAAGACCAAACCCCAAAGCATATTTTTGGCTGAATATTTGCATTGCTCCACATTGAGTCATCTAAAAACATGCTGCAAAGCCAAGACAATGCCAGAATATATATGCTTCTTAATTTTATCTTTCGCATTACTTCTCATGGCATTTCCCTTTTCCCATCACTAGCAATAGGATTTGCATCTGAAGACACTTTTGCTTAATAGCTAACAACTACTTAACCATAATTTGAGTTCTTATCCATCCAATGAGGAAAAAAGGAAAAACTTCAAAATATGTTCTCCATAATGCATAAGATAAGGAAATTGCTACAAACTGACATCCAAGTTAGGACCTGAACACCCAAGATCAAATAAATTAGCACATTTTTTAAAGAATAACTTCATTCAGTCATTCAAATAAGCGCTTAAAACCTTGAAAACGTATAACACGTATTTTCATATTCTTGAAATATCTCACACAACTAATTAAAGTTTTTTTTTTCTAGACTATGTAAAACATAAAGGATTTGAACTTGTACGTAAAAGCAAGCAAAAGAGTAGTATAATTCTATGAATGTAAGCATGAAATATACTAAAGAAATATCCTTTTACGTCGTTTTTCAATGGAATATTATCATATGCTCAACTATAGCCCACTACCTCACATATCATCAACCCTGAAAAAGTTAAAATTAACAATAATCAGATAAATCACTCACACATTCTCTAACCTGTATGTGATCATTATATAGTTTAATTTAAAACATTTGCCTATATTTCTATGCAAATTACCTAGATTACTCTAAAAAGTGTAACCAATTCAAAAAGGAATAAATCACTAGACAGACTGAAATTAGAAGGAAAAAGGCACAATTTGATACTTACCTCTTTTCAATTAGTTCCTATTCTTCATTTTTCTTTTTTGTTAATTGATTATAAAACCAGTTTAAACCCTTTTGACAAGAAATCATCCCTGCAAGAAAGAAAGGATGAACATTACACACAAAGGCATTAAAGAACTAAAACTAAATTAAAATAGCTTGAAGAGAAAACTTATCAAAACAAGTGTTATATATGTATTTCACCTCTTATTTCTATTCTGTTTCCTCTTCTCCTCTTGCTGCTGCTTCTTCTTCTTGTCAGTTCCATGGCCACCATCACCAAGCGGAATGAGGCTTTCCACACAAATGTATGTCCCATATGAGTCAGGACCATCTTTGATCCTCACACTCTTGAATCTTTTCCTTTTCCAATCATACCAAACAAGCTTTCCACCATTCACTTCCAAGAGAATCTTCCCACTACCATCACCAACACCGGAGTCATCTGAGTAAATTAAAGGCTTCAAGGACCTAATAGAACCAATCGTTTTACACTGTCCGATTGAAAACAACTTTGTCCATGATTCCTTCACCCCATATTCCTTCATCACCCACAAATCAACCTTAACTTGATCAAAATTATACATCACACACAAGCAACCCTCCAACACTCCCACATCGAGCACAACATCTTTGTCAAGATCATCACCATAGTCAGGCTGAGGCAGCAGACGAAACTCTTCAGCCACAAGATCAAAAGCAACTACCAAATTTCCCACACCCAACTCAGGCCTACGTGGCAATACCCAATGTAGAACGCCACAAGCACACACGCCATATCCTCTTCTATGCAAAAGATGAAAATAAAATTGAAACATGAAACGAAGATAATTAGGCAAGTTGGTTATTCTTCTCCAAGATTTGTTTTTTAAACTAAAAACCTTAACTTCATACTCAGTAAACCAACCGAGATTGTCATCTTCATCTTGCTTGAACCTAACCATTCTCACCACTTTGTAATCATCATTTACGTGGTCATAACCGAACCCAAAGAACACAAAGCCTCGCATGCAAGATTCATTTGGAAGCTGGATGTGGGAAACGGGTAACTTGAACCACCTTCTAGTGGAGGGGTTGAACAAGGCGATGTCGTGGTCGGAATTGGACAGAGCGAGTAAGCCATTGCATGAGCCAAAGACTTCGGTGCCACCCCAGATGGTTTCTGGGTAGTGGTCCAAAGGGGTGGCTTTGTCGAGTAAATGAAGGTTCACGGAGTAAAGGTGAAGACCTTTGAGGATTAAACTGAGATGAGATTTGGTTGAAATGGAGTGGGTGAGGTGGCGTTTGATGAAGCCTGGATCGTCGATTAGGGAACAAAGCGGTTCGGAGAGAGCTCGGAAACGTAGAAGGGTTTTCACCGGTAGTTGGTAGAGCGTGTCGGTTATGACATCGAGTGGGATTTTGGACATTTTTGGAATTTTATTTTTTGTTTTGATTGATTTGATGCGAAGACAAGAGAGGAGAGGAAGTTTGTAGAAGGAAGCAAAAACGGCGAAGGATAGTGCGATGCGGAGATTGGCGAGGAGGAGGCTATAACGTTAATGTTACTTGTTTATTCATTTTTTTGTTACTTACCAAATACGGAATGGAAGGCTAAGATTTGATCCATTTGGGATTTTGGGTCCAGATCCTGGTGATGGGCATGGGCGGTGGGCCTTTTATGCCAAAAGCAAAGACTAACCATTGCTTATGGGATCCGAAAAGCAATATCAAAGAAACCACGGAGATTGTGCCACTTTATAAGAGTAGAATGGCCACATGCCCCCGCCACGCATTTCCACAATTGCATATTGCTTGATGCTTCTTTGGGCCAGACTCTTATGCCACATCGGATGAAATGAAATTCATGAATTATAAGCTTAAGTTAACCCAAAAAAATTAATTATATCAAATAAGGCTTGCTTGTGTACATGAAGGGGCCAAAATCATATTTTTAGCCATATTTAATATGGGATAATACTTAACAAATATCTCCTTACACTCGCAATTTCAGAGATTGCAGGCTGACAGTGGGTGACTGATGTATTCACATATATGGCAAAGTTCAAGATAGTAATTGCTTCCTGCCTGTTAAAGTTGACAAATTATTTTCAACCAATTAATCCACAAGCCTCACCTTGCATGTAAGAAACAAGCCTGAATCCATTAATTTTAGATGGAACAAACATCATTAGCAAACAACTCAAATTTAGCATCATTTCTAGTAACTAGTACTCGATTTCACGTTTCCTTACGTATCTAAGAGAAAAACAGTCTCTTTATTCGCTTCATTCGTTACATTATTCTTCCCACTAACTATTTAAAACACAACTATCACGTAGCTATAACATCAACTTTATCTGTTATGGCTTTTCGCATTGCATACTCAGATGCCATATCTACTCTGAAACACAGAAACAAGTGTTCATGTATGCCAGTTGCACAAATAGCCTTGCAAAGTTTTATGGACAAATAATGAATCACTCCTTAGGAACCACAGACTTTAAATTGCCACCCAGGCCCTGCATGTACCACTCAAGTACAAACTCCTCTTTCAACACGTCATTGTGTACAACACTTGGAGGACTGATACCACTTCATCCTCCACCTCAGGGCTTGGCTTTCGGCAGGAAAACTGGATGAAATGCAACATAACCATCTGCGATGCCTCCTCTTGGCTTGCTACCGCTTACTAGTTCTTTTTTTTGGACACCTCTTTAGCAAAATTGTTGATGGTATGACTCATATGTCATACATCTGTGGAAGGTGGTTGATATGGTACTATAATTCTTTGTGTCTTCTTTCCCTTTTCTCTTTTGATTTTTGATTAATTGTACAACAAAAACCCTTCTCAACGCCATCAAAAAGAGATAGAAACAAAGTATTTATGGCTTTNTCAGTCAATCAGGTATACAGGTTTGGTGTTGAACAATATTTGTGCTCGAGGACGGCCACACGATGTACAACTAGTTTTCTTTCTCTTGAGCATTTCATTTTGATTTTGCTTAAGTACATAGTTGAAAACATATGATTTATGATGTGATTAAGAGTATATGAAGGGTCTTAATAGACAGTAATGTCATTGAACAAAGATGTTACTATTGTTGAGTTTTGAGTTGAGATAGGAACAAGAATCCTAGAAGAAGTTTGAATATAGAAAAACATTTCTGTGAGTGTTTTTGAAATGATTTACGGGTGGGTTACGTCCAAGAAAAAAAAAAAAAAAGATAAGNAGGAAATTTTGCCCGAATTTAAATAAAAGTTTTCACTTAGATACAATTTATTTAAAATGTTTTTAATCAGAGTAGTGCAACGAAAGCATAGTGATTTCAGTTTTTAATAAAACACATTCTGATTATTGATCTCCTTGGAGTGTGTTCTTAGTCTGAGATAGGTAGTGTAATATAGAAACTTGGATGGTACATTTTCATAAATAAATCCATCAAACTCCATGTTCGGCGTCACTCTGCGATGCAACCAAAATGCAGGGGTTAAAATTAAGGTGGAATTTTAAGCATTTAGTAAATATTAATGGCCATTTGGATAGGTAAGAAATTGCGTTCCAAATCACCTACGTCTTGGTAGTGGCAAATATTGTTGGCACAGTCGCAGTTGATTGTGAAAGTGTAAGTCTCGTTATGATCAGAAGCGATTTGATTGCAAGAGAAATGTGTAATTGGTGTATGCAGTGACCGCGAGTTGTTCACCAATGTTCTCAAAGCCTCCGCTTCAGGAAAAAAATAAATAAAAAAATCAAAATCCTTGTTAGATTAAGATTATTTCTTTTTCTTTCGCTAAATTATTCAATAACAAACATATCGAAAACACTAAATAATTAGCAAAGCTTCTTCTGTCTTCTTTCTATTCGGCAGTCTGGTATGACATCAGATTCAGAAAATATGTTCTCAATTTTTTTATTATAAGAACTACATCCATCCAAATGCAATCACAGTACACACTGCGTTTCATGCATAAGGTTGTGGTAACCCAGAATCAGTCCGTGGCATGTGAGCTCATTATATGGCATGATTTTTCCATATGGTCGTCATGCATTAAATCATGTTTGTTTCTTGGTAAAATTTAAGTATGATTTTAATTCTTGTTGAACGAAAGAAAAAAAAAAAAGTCGTAAATGCCAACTGAGCCAATGGACTCAAAACTCTTGCTAATGTTTTACATTATTGACTTCACTAGCAAGCTGATGATTAAATTGTTTCTAATTAATTAATTAATTAATAATCATAATAATAGAGTCTCAACCCCAGAAGTTAAGAGTAAAATGTCATTTTCTAGAGGAAATGATTCTTTGGATTGATTGAATACTGTGTGTTTCACGTAATTTAAGTTCTAAGGGAAGATTGACTGGAAACGAAAATGGAAAAAACAATGAAAACAATTATTTTATTTTTTTATCATAGACTTAGTGGACAACAATGCTTGGAGAGTCATTTCAACCAACAAGGTATTATAGAGGCATAGCCATGGATGGGGACACCACATCCACATTGCATGTGATACATGAAATAAACTGTCTTTCTCAGATTGGGCTTACAATGGCCCACGTTGGGCCCCAATTGGTGAATTATTGAAATGAATTAGGCCTTCCTCGTCCACACACGTCTCTCGTTCTTGCTTTTATCTACTCTTTTATTGACAAGTGGAACGTTTCATGTTCACTGGTTTTTGGAAGCTTGTCAATTATTGTTGCAACCGAATCATGAATGATTGGTACTAAGTTTCTAAGTAAACGTAGGAAAAAATTATTATATAAAAATAACGATAGTATTAATGTATGTATTAAGAATATATATTAATATATCTTGAAGATTGTATAATAGTTTTAGAAGATTGTGTAATTTTATTACTATAATATGTTTAATTATTTTTAATAAATTTTTAATTATTAAATATAGTTTTTGAATGAAATTATACATTCTTCCAAATGTAAACAAGTGTATAGAGAATATACTTTAAAAGCTATCATATTTTATATAATATATAATCTCATGAGATAGATTTATTACATCATTTAATCATATTTATTTTTTTCACTAATAGGTAACATGAACTCTAATAGGTTTTACTAGATTAACAATTATCTTGATTTTTTTTTTTCATTATAAGCTTTTTGCTAATCAAGAAGATTACTTGTAACCATGTTGACACGTAAGATTAATCTTCATCAATCATCACGTGTTGAAATGGAAATTATAATTAAGAGTAAGACCATGCTGACATGTAAGCTTAATCTTCATCCTGCACATTAAATAATAACAAATCTGACTCATCTTCTTATCCCTTCGTCATATTTTGAAGCTCACAGGCTCGAGATGAGACAATCCAGACCCATTTTCCTCTATCTCTATCAATCTATGTAGAAATGCAATCAATTATTGACTTGTTCTGCTCATGTGTCATCCGATGATCAATTAGAATAAAGTAATCTTTATGTAAATTGTGGATGGTTAGTACCCAGTTTGCGTCCTCTCATTGGCTCCGTGGCCCACTAATTGGGAGTACTAAGAAAATGTCAAATTTAGTCATCTTCGTTAAATCTTTTTTCTAAGCAAAAAATATATAATATAAAGTTCCAAGTGTAACAATTATTCAATTATTAGTTATTGCGAAATAAGTAAATTTATTAGCTACAAAACAACGTACTGAGAAAAGTGTCCGAGATACAAGAGAACTTGTGTACAGCATCTATATTCAGATATAAGCTAACCCCAGTTGTGACCTGATCACCTCCAAGATTCTTCACGTCTCGAGGTTCTAGCAAGATATACAATAACACCATTTTCATTTTTGTCACCTTGCCGAAGTGATCGGTGATCCAAATGGCTCATCTTACTTGTGATGATCCCAAGAACCCGCTTCTCCCTTCCAGTGCTCCAATTCAACGCTCATCAAGCTCTCATTCTTCCCTCAAATCCATTTGTACGCCGAGCAATTTCTACATCCTGCTAGGACCTCTTTTATGCACGGTTATATGTTTATTAGTGAAGCTAGATGCGCCTGTGACTAGCCGGAACATGTTGGCTGTGCTTGCTTGGATATTTGCTTGGTGGCTCACCGAGGCTGTGCCTATGCCTGTGACCTCCATGTCACCTCTTTTTCTGTTTCCTCTCTTTGGAATATCTTCCGCTGATAGTGTTGCGCACTCCTACATGGATGACGTGATTGCCCTTGTTCTGGGAAGCTTTATTCTTGCTCTTGCTGTTGAGCAGTACAACATCCACAAAAGATTGGCCTTGAATGTGAGTCCTATTCATTCAATTAATTTTAAACGAATTTTATTTATTTATTTAAATTTTTTTGCTTTTCCTCACTATAATATTCCATTACTCATGATAATTATCTTATTTTATCATGTTGTTGAATTATTCGGATGTTCACATTTTTTGGGCCACACAGATAGCATTGCTCTTCTGTGGAGAGCCACTGAACCCACCAATGCTCCTTCTGGGGATCTGTGGCACCACAGCATTTGTGAGCATGTGGATGCACAACGTGGCAGCAGCACTGATAATGATGCCGGTGGCCACTGGGATCTTACAAAACTTGCCAGCCATTCCTCTTCAATCCAATGTTACGAGGAAGTTCTGCAAAGCTATGACTCTTGGAGTGATATACGCTACTGCTATAGGAGGGATGACCACACTTACTGGGACAGGTGTTAACCTGATTTTGGTGGGGATGTGGAAGAACTATTTCCCAGAAGCAAAAGAAATTAGCTTCAGCACATGGTTCTTTTTTGGGTTTCCCTTGGCTTTAGTTGTATTCTTTGCTTTGTGGGCTATATTATGTTTATTTTATTGCTCAAAGGACACAGGACGGGCTCTATCTGAATATTTGGACAAAGCCCAACTCAGGAGGGAACTTGAAATGTTGGGTAAGGAGCCTAGAACTTTGATTAGTGTAAAAATTGATTAGAAACCCAACTAAGGGGACGCATGTTAACTTATGAATATTAGAATTCTATGATGGTTCTGCAGCTTCTGCTGGGATTTTCTCGTTTATTTGATAATATATATTAGCCTTGATATGTATTACAAAGTTGAGTTTTGACTTCAAAGTATGATGTGGACAGGTCCAATGGCTTTTGCTGAAAAGATGGTACTAGCTGTGTTTGGGGTGAGCCCTTTTGTGCTGTATTTTTTTTTAATTGATGATAATTAATTGTCATTGGAGATGTCTTCAACTTAATTAATAAATGCTTGCTGCAGATGCTAGTAGTATTGTGGATGACAAGAAGTATTACAGATGATACCCCTGGTTGGGGAGCACTCTTCAATGGACGTGCTGGCGATGGAACTGCTAGTGTAAGTACTATATCACTTGAGAGAATATTTATGTAAATATTTGGTTCAGTGTGATCTGAGATCAAGTACGGGTAAATATTTGTTTAGGTTTTGATGGCGACCTTATTGTTCATAATACCAAATAAGAAGCAAAAGGGAGAGAAATTGATGGACTGGAACAAGTGCAAGAAGCTACCATGGAACATCATATTGCTACTAGGAGCTGGTTTTGCCATAGCTGATGGAGTTAGGTCTAGTGGCCTTGCTGATGTGCTATCAAGAGCCCTGGACTTCTTGCAGGTAGTCCCATATTTGGCCATCACGCCTTCTGTATGTCTCATAAGCGCCATTATTACAGAATTCACATCAAACAATGCCACCACAACCCTTGTAGTTCCACTTCTAATCCAGATAGCAAACATCATGCATGTGCACCCATTGCTACTAATGGTTCCTGGAGCTATTGGAGCACAATATTCTTTCTTGCTGCCAACATCAACCCCTTCCAATATTGTTGGGTTCACAACTGGGCACATTGACATTCCAGATATGATCAAGACAGGGTTGCCACTGAAGATTGCTGGCATTGTGGCACTGTCCGTTTTAATGCCTACACTTGGTAAGTTGTCTATCACGTTTCATTAGTCAACATAACTGGTAGTTTTTGTGTGTGCATATGCAAGATTTAATCGATTTTGATTGTTGCAGGTGTATATGTGTTTGGAACAAATGAGGAAGTACAGTGGCTGCATACTAGCTCTGATACACCGTTGTATAGTTTCCCTGCTAAGTCTAGTCAACCATTCACGAGGCAATGAGTATAGGATATACGGAGCATAGTCTTTTGCCATTGATGATAATATGTGTAACTTTTGGAATAGAAGATGCTTAATGTATAGCTAAAAGCAGATGGTATCACAAAGAGTAGTACTGATAAAATGGGGAGTTCGAATACACAAATTTCTTTTCCCCAACATTATACCTTTGTGATATATTTTCTTTTTTGATATTAGTGTATCTGGTGTTTGCCTCTCTTGTAAACACCATAATTATGTCTCTTTCTTCTGTTTGTCTATGTTAGAAATATATTTCAATGTATTTTCTTTTGGCTACAATGTTTCAGTGTTTGTTCTTGAAAATGAAGGATTTAAAAAACCTTCAGGAGATATGTTTAGCTGAAAATCCTCAGAAATTTTTTAAAGTTCCAACGTGGAGAATAGTTAAAATCATCAAAAAACTATTTGGGGTTGAGCTCGAGACTCAGAGCACATGCAAATAGATAATGACAGAAGCAAATGGTGGCAGAACAGCGCCAATGTTTAAATTCAATCAAATGAAATGATACAAACGGCTTAAACAGAAAAATTCGGCAAAGCATCTTTACTGGGTGCATAGTCGGACATTTTCTTCAACCGCCTTGGTAAAACATGATTAATGTATTAATGTTCAAATTGTAGAACTGAGAGACTGTTAGACTTTATATGGACGGACATTAATATGTTCTTTTTGAGCAAGAGGACATTTAAGAAATTACGTGACTCTAGCACTCCTATTTTATTTTATTTTTGAACCTATTATATAAATTCCCTCTCTGTTGTTAGGTTCTTTGCTTCACCTTTCAGGCTTGTTCCTTATACTTTTTGTCTATTTCTTTTAATTGCGTGCTCCGGGACAGAACCAAGTAATACCGTTAACTTAAACCTTAATGCCATATTCTGAAACCAAAGAGAATCAGTTCCAAAGGGGCTCTTGGGAAATACTARCAACCTCGACTAGGTTTGTTTTCCATTTTCTTCTTCTCTTATTTCACATTTTTAAGTTTTAAATTGGCATGGTTGCCGACCTTTCAGAGTAGCTTTGCTTTCTCCAGTTGATTTTTTCTCTCGAATTACAAAATTATTAATTTATCTTTAGGTTTCAGCTGGTTCTCGTACAATCTCAATCAAATCCGACCATTTTCACCATTTAGTTTTTTAGGTAAGAACCAAGCCGCAAAGAGATGATACTGGTAGATGTAATGATTCCAAAACTAGGAGAGCAAGTGGTCAAAGCTCTTGTGGATCAAGCTCACTTTGCACTTGATTTAAAAAGTGAGTTGGACGCGATGAGGACACAAATGGAGATCATGAAGGCCTTCCTCAGTGACACAGATAATCTCAAGACTAACGCTGAAGTTCTGAAGATGACATTGGTTAAAATAAGAGATCTTTTCTATGAAGCTGACAACATATTGGCAGATTGCCAGGTTAGAGATGAGTACCGAAAAGATGGATCCTGCTCCAGCTACTTGCCTCAAGAATTGGTCTTCAAGATGAAACAGGACAGAAGCTGAAAGATATTAACTCACGAATAAAGAAAACAGAAAAGATCTTGGCAGCTTATTTGAGGCCAAAATATCCTAGCATCCAAGGTAGTAGTACATACCAAGTTACTGAATTTACCTCACAGGATTATAATCCATATGAGGTAATCGGATTGAAAAGGATATGGAAAAGATAAAATGATGGATCTTTAGCAACAATGAAGTACTTCAGAGAGTTGGTATAGTGGGGATGGGAGGTTTAGGAAAAACCACTATAGCCCATAAAATTTGCAATAACAGAGAGGTAGGTTCTTAGTATGAGGAGAAGATTTGGTTCTGTTTCTCAGATTTTCAGTTAGGAAAGGATCATGAAGTGCATGTTGGAATAATTGGGACAGGATGGCTGATCTCATAAGGGTCACATGTCTAGCAAAATTCACCACCAACTTAGAGAAAAGAGTTTTTTGGTAGGGGTGGGCACGGGTCGGGTCGGGTCGGGTCGGGTTTGGCCCAACCCGACAAAAACCCGAACCCGATCGGGTCAAGGAAATTGAACCCGAATTTGGGTTTTGGAAAAAATGAATCCCGTCGGATTCGGGTTGATCGGGTTCGGGTCGGGTTAGTCGGATTGGTAAGTATTAAAATTTTGACCTATTCTGGTCGGGTTGTCTGGTTCGGGTCAGGTTTATTCATATAATTTTATATAATAAATAAAATTTGTTTACATAGTATACATAAAATGAGTTGTAGCTAAATAGTAATCTTGTCAAAGGTGTTATAAGAGGTAAAGGGTTCAAATCCTAGTGTTTGCAATTTATTTTTAATATTAGCTTCGGGTCGGGTCGGGTTTCAGGTTCTTAGGGCCCAACCCGAAAAAAACCCAAACTCGATCGGGTTGAAAATTTGGACCCGAGGTCGGGTTGAAAATTTGGACCCGAGGTCGGGTTTCTCTTATGGGCTGACTCGACAAAAACCCAACGGATCGGGTTGAACCCGATGGGTCAGGTCGGGTAATTTTGTCCAGCTCTATTTTTTGGAGCAGTATGAATCTAGACTGGTTGATTAAGTTATGTTCTGCTCAACAAAGAACAACTAATAGAAGCACTTGCATTACAATCACTGGGAATTGAAGATGTTGCAGTCAGTCTGGAGTTGAGAACTCACGAATTCATCGGCCCAAAGTTCTAGATGATGACGAAATCTGGTCATTGTTCAACTTGTTTGCTTTTTCTGCAAGCGGAAGAAATTTGTTAGTCTGGTCTAATACCAATTCTTGATTTTCTTTCTGAAATCAATTTTTGGTCTACTAAGATAAAAAATAATAAAAAACGAAGATACTTTGGAGGAAAACTCTTTTCACATAGATTTTTTTTGAGAAAAAGTCTTATTGATACTATGGCTCATATGTTATACATATGTGGAAGGTGGCTAATTATTGATACGGTATTGTAAGGGTATTTTGGAAAATAGAGTATATTATATATACTTATTGATGTAACTTAATTTCATATAGTGGATTACTTTACCATCACAGCGGACGTAGGCTCATAGTCGAACTACTTTAATTTGTGTGTCTTCTTCTCTTTTCTCCTTTGATTCTCTTTATCGCACAACAAGTCTTTTCACAATTTTTTATTAATAAAATGCTTAATTTATATAAAATTATAGATAAAAACATAAATAAAACTCCTGTATCAAACTCCTATAAAATCTCAACAGATTTAATCAAACTACGATAGAAACAAATCGATCTAATCTGCAACTCTATCTTTATCTATCCAGTAAAAGTTGTGTAATTTCAACACTCCTTTTTGCAATTTTATTAGAAACTCTATCATATTTTTCAACTTGACAATGGCAAAGTAAAAATTTTTCCTTGAAACCTCTATTATGGCAAATTAGAAATTTTTTCTTGAAAGCTCCATTAACATTGACTCCTCCTTTCCTCTAATTCTTTTTTTTAAGGTCTCTTACCCTTGTCATCTTCTTTCGCCTAAAAAGCCTCTTCCACAGTCCCCTCCTCCTGTCTAGCCTGTATTGCATTATCTCTCTCAATGCAATTGTTGATAGGTCTCTAGATTCTTCAAAGGATGAAATTTTGGAATCAAACTTTTCATGGAGAGTCACTAGGATTTTCTTCACCACTCTGCTAACAATCTCCATTAGCTTGTCAGAGTAGTCATTGAATCCTTTGGACTCCTTCATTTTCTGTATCTTAAATTCTCTTCTAAGATTCAGAATATGCATATTTCTCATTCTTTTATTTCTCTGATACTTCTTCTTAAGAAAATCTCATGCCTACGTTGCTGTCACATGCCATAATGTTAATGAATATGGTCTTTACAACAGTTGAGTGAATACAGGTCTTGGCCTTATTCTTCCTTCTACTATCTCTCTGATCCCTGATCTGTGCCGCCACTGTAGGATCTTCATCCATCCCGCTCAGGACACTCATCTCTTTCAGGTCAAAAGTGTTTAGGATTCTCACTGCAATTCACTAACAAAATCTCACAGGTCCCTTAAGAAATCACGCTTTGATACCAATTATTAGTCTTATCTCTGATACCCATTGTTGGTTTTCTCTATCACGCTCTGATACCAATTGTTAGTCTTCTCTCTGATACCAATTGTTAGTTTTCTCTTTGAAACCAATTGTTTGTCTGCTGAGACCAAAAATAATAAAAAACGAATATACTTTGGAGGAAAACTCTTTTTACACGAATATTTTTGGAGAAAAACTCTTTCTATAATTTTTCATTAATAAAATGCTTAATTTATACAGAATTATAGATAAGAACATAAATAAAACTCCTATAAAATAAAACTTATATAAAATCTCAACAGATTTAATCAAACTACGAAAGAAACAAATCAACCTAATCTGCAACCCTATCTTTATCTATCCAACAAAAGTTGCATAATTTCAACAAAAATGCTCAATTCCCTTGTTAGAGTTGAAAGTTAGTTTAGGATCATGCAATTAGGTGTAAAAGAAGTGTAGATATGGTGAAAAAATTCGGCAAGAGTAAGGAAAAAGAGAGAAAAGTCATTTTCAAATACACATGGCACTTGATTAAATAGGTAGGTAATTTGGCTTTATCTAAAATTTTGGCAAATGCCAAAATTGCCATTAATAGATTTTTCCTTGCCAAACTTGTCCTAGATTCAAATATATGGGCTAATGGGCTTTTAAACAAATAAATCCAATTTATCAAACCCAATTCAAATGAGCCAAGCCATATTATAAGAATAATAGGCCTAAAATAATTTATTTCCAAAATAAATCTAATTTAGTCTTTAAAGCCCATATGGAAATTTAATCCCAACAATTAATCTAATTAAT
>JANLJB010002098.1:1120-16054 GCA_026212285.1 Bursera cuneata | reverse complement strand
CTCACACTATCATGCATAGGACTTTAGGCTTCTAGAATCAATTTATGTGGGCTCCACAATATTATTATATTTTACAACAATAATGAAGGATGTTGTAGCGTTAACCCAAAGTCACATTGTTTAGAATCTATGATTTTGGATAACTTTAAAAATGTTTAACATTACTTTTCAGCAAAACTCATTTTGTTGAACTGAATTAAAAAATGAGTAATTTTATATGTCTTTACAACTTAAAATAGTAAAATTTCAGGAGTATAAAATAAAAAATAATAAAAGAGAGAAAGGCATGGTAATTATTGAGTCAAGAAGATTTTGTCAACTTAGATAGTAAACAGTTGATTGTAGAAATAGGTTGTAGTTCTAGAATTATTCTTATAGAATAGAGTAATGATACTTTCTTAAATAGGTTATCAAAAGATGTGATAAATATATCAATCATAAAATTAATAATCATATTAGAAGTAGTGAAATATTATAAATATGAGAAAGAAACTTTTGTTTACAAAATATAATTTTAATTGTTAAATTCATAAATAATGATTATTTACTAATTATATCTTAGGGAATCATGAGAAATAACTAAAATTAATGAGATGATTAAAAAATAACCAACCCTTCTAATGTATATAATTTATCTATCAACTTCAGTTAAAATGATTAAAATACTCTTCCCTTATAAACCTATTTTCTATTTCTCAAACACTTAATCGGTAAATAATCACCATTTTTTAATACTTTTCAATCAACGGATAGTCGATTGAATTGAAAGGTTTTTTTATGGTAGAAGTTACGAATGATTAAATAAATTATATAAATTAATGAGATTGATCTTTTTAAGATCTCTTTTTAATTTTGATTATTTCTTTTAACTCTACTTATATCATCGTTAGTTTATCTAATAGTTAAGTTTTCTTATGATTTCAGTAAAATGGTTAAAAGGTTATATGAAAAGGTTACGGTATAATCGGAGCAAACTGACTCAATTAGATATTTTGCGGGAAATTTACTCTGACCCCTAATTAGATTTCAAGAAAACACTTAACTCCACACTTTTCCTAAACTAACACTTGTCCCCCAAAAAATTACCACTGTTTTCTCAAAACTAACACTTACTCCCCAAATATTTGGGGGGTAAATGTTAGTTTTTTAGGGGTATTTAGAGGATAAATATTAGTTTAGTAAAAATGTGGGACTAAGTATTTTCTTCAAATTTAATTGGGGGTTATTGTCATTTCCCCGATATTTTGCTACTGGATGTGTTTACGATGGTGAGAAAAGAAGTGGGCCAATTATTCAAAGAGAAAAACAAAAATTAAAAAAAGGGCTTATTTTTATAGAGTTACATCCACCAAACTCGTCAATTTTTGAACCAATCATATTTGTTGAAATAGAAGCCAATCTAGGCCTTACATGTGGTGGGAATCCACCGCCATTTACAACAGGCCAGCATCATTTGGTCAAAAAGTAGATGATGAAACAACATCTTACACACACAATTTTTTTCATGTAAACACCATTCCTCATTTGTGAGGGATCTGGAATAACTCTCACTCTCTAGTTCAATAAAGCCTCCATCAGGCATTTTCAAGTAAGTTATTTTTCATTTTTATTGTTTTTAAATTTCTCCTTTGAATTAATCTTTGTTTTTAATGCTAAAACAGTAGATTATTATTGCTATAATATGTGATAGATTACATGAATTCTGATGCATAATTAGAAATATATCTCATGTGTGCTTGCATCATTCGGTTTGATTAAAAGTCTCAGAACGTTGGATTTCTAACAATTCAATTTGTTTCAAGTTTGATAATTGCATTTCCTTCCAAATCTAAGAGGAAACTTAGACTTTGATGTTTTAAATTACTAAAACAATACTAAATATTTTTTTAAATTCTAAAATAACCTTTTTTGAAACACTGTCCGTCTAAGATGGCAGATCTTGTAGCGTCACCGTCGTCATCGCCGTGATTTGCGGCCAATCGAGAATGCTTTCGCCGATTATATACCCAAGGTTTGATAGAGAGCGCCACCGGACGTGCCATGTGGTATTGACAGTGAATCATCACATGCCGTACGGTGGTTGCCGGCGACGGCGACAGCAGAAAACTGGAGATTTTTTTTTTCAAAGAAATAATTTATTAAATATGAATATTAAATATTTGATAGTTATCGCATGGATTCTCATAATTAAAGAAATTAACGCATGTCAATATTTTGTTTAGAGTGTGTGTTTATTATCCTTTCTTTTTATTGTGTGAAGCATCGCTACTGCCGTTGGTAAGATGTCTTGGCCTAAGCCAAACACTGAACCATTTTTCAATGGAGGTGGAACACATCTGCCCCATGCACAGGTACCCTCTATCTCTTTAGGGAACTCTCATTAACATTAAAATTAAAGTTAAGATATATAAAACAATTAATATTAATTTAGCCAGCCAAACAAAGTAGAGAAACAACTCAAAAGAGTAGAAACTGAGAGAGATTTATCTAAACAAACAAAGTACTGAAAAATCTGATAAGTGCATGGTGGAAGTAATAATTAACAATCTTAATCTACAAAGAAATGAGATTTTAGTTAATTAAACTTACAGGTTTATCATGGATACCAAGTTATAACTCTGAGAGTTTTAGAAAAATATTTTCCTTTCCTATGTAAAACCATCAAAGATCAAAAGTTTTAAAGAAAACTTCTTTCTTACTTACTCATATTTACCCTTTAGTCCAAGTTTTTCTTTTCTTTTTTAACTCAAATATGAGTGTCATTAAAACTTTTTGGTGATTATCCAGAAAAAAAAGTTTAGATTGATTGATATTGCCCTGTCTTAAAAATAAGTGTTTTATTTTTTTGTTGTCATGAAAAGTGATTGATATTGCCCTGTCCCTTTTAAAAATAAATAAAGACTATGTTGTGTTCTGGTTTTTTTGTTTTCTGTATAAATGTTTTTTAATTAAGCTTGAATTGAAAAGGTTCATTATAAGACTACTGAGCTTGTTGGTAGTCATCCTTGGAATTACTTAAAATTATTGTTGAATATTCTCATATTTAATGGTAAACTATAGAAGTTCATTTGGATGATTCATTCTCATTAAGCTTAATTAGAGATTTGGTTTAATTTATATGTGAAAACTTGTTTGTATGTTGACAGAAAATCACAAATGTTAATCTTGAAGCTACGTCTCTTAATCAAGACAATGAGATAAATATGGAACACTCATCTCGTAGCCAGAAAAGAAAGTTGAAGTCAAAGGTTTCGGATGAGTTCACAAAGACTACAGAAGATGAGGAGGAGTGGGCTGTATGTAATCACTGCAAGAAGAAGTTTGGAGGTTCAAGTAAGAGTGAAACCACACATTTCAAGAATCATTTAGAAAGATGCCCAAGTAAAAGAGATTCTGGTGGAGGTGCAGAAAAACCATCTGTTATCGAAGGGAAATCTAAGGTTGATGAAGAAGTGAATAAGTACTTGGATGAGACAAGAGAAATTATTAACCATCATGGTTCATCACTAGAGTCCAAAAACTTTCTCAGCCCAAAAGCTGTCCCAATTAAGCATGTCACCTTCCCACCAGAACCCACAAAACACTACATTGGAGTGAGGCAACGCCACTGGGGCAGCAAATGGGTTGCTGAAATCAGAACCCCCGGGAACAAAAAACGTATCTGGCTTGGCGCTTTTGACTCTGCTGAAGAAGCCGCTATGGCCTATGACGAAGCTGCATACAGGCTACGAGGAGAGTTCGCCAGGCTCAACTTCCCCCATCTCAAGCACCAAGGACCTCATGTTAATCTTGAATCTAAGTCTCTCAATCAAGACAATGAGATGGTAAATTCAAATGTGGAAAACTCATCATGTAACCAACAAAGAAAGTTGAAGTCAAAGGTTTGTGATGAGTTCACAAAGACTACAGAAGATGAGGAGTGGGCTGTATGTAATCACTGCAAGAAGAAGTTTGGAGGTTCAAGTAAGAGTGAAACCACACATTTCAAAAATCATTTAGAAATATGCTCAAGTAACAGAAATCCGGGTGGAGTTGCAGAGAAACCAGCTGTTGTCAAATGGAAATCTAAGGTTGATCAAGTAGTGAATAAGTATTTTGATGAGACACGAGAAATTGTTAAGTATCATGGTTCATCGTTAGAGTCCAAAAACTTTCCCAGGCCAAAAGCTGTCCCAATGAAGCATGTCACCTCCCTGCCAGAACCCAGAAAACACTACATTGGAGTGAGGCAGCGCCACTGGGGCAAATGGATTGCTGAAATCAGAACCCCCGGGAACAAAAAACGTCTCTGGCTTGGCGCTTTTGACACTGCTGAAGAAGCTGCTTTAGCCTATGACAAAGCTGCATACGGGCTACGAGGAGAGTTCGCCAGGCTCAACTTCCCCCATCTCAAGCACCAAGGACCTCATGTTAATCTTGAACCTACATCTCTCAATCAAGACAATGAGATAGTAAATTCAAAGGTGAAAAACTGATCATGTAACCAAAAAGGAAAGTTGGAGTCAAAGGTTTAGGATGAGTTCACAAAGACTACAGAAGATGAGGACTGGGCTGTTTGTAATCACTATAAGAAGTTTGGAGGTTCAAGTGAGAGAGGAACTACACATCTCAAAAATCATTCAGAAAGACATTATACATAATATTTCCAATGATCAGTTACCTTGCTGACGTCCTTGTCTGTATAATCTGCTGAATCTCTTCTTTGCTGCCATTAGGAAAAGAAATTATGATCAGATTTTAGTGATTGTACTTATGGGACGGTTTAAGTTCTCAAGTTTCAACAGCACTGTAGTTTGTCCCCAGCTGAGAGGACCAAATTTCCACCCAAAACAAGCAATTGAACCAAATTGCATATCAGTCAAATGCAGGAAATCAGAGCATGAGTAAGCAAATTCATAGCAGCTCAAACTTTTCACCTAGACTTACCTTCTCTGTTAGAGGTGGGGGCACATTGACGTCTCAACTTTGAATTAAAAGAGTTCAATAACCTTATTAGAACCTATGCAATGATATCTTCCATTGCTTGATGTGGTCGCCACACTATTTTCTTAGTTTATTGGCTCCTGGGTTTCTATTGTTCCAATATGCACATGAGTAGTTATGATCTGTACTTTTGCATTTGTCTAGAACCACAGTTGCACGGTAAAAGTGTGATGGATTTTATTCTTGAAAATATTTTATTTGTTATAAGTTTGTTTTGTTTCGTAAAATAATCCCTTTAATCCTTCGGATTTGAGAGTGACAGATGGAATTGTTGATATCTAAATTTTTTAAGAAGTTGATAGGATCAAGTGAGAGTGATATCTAAATTAATAATATTTATATTTATATTTTTTATTTAATAGTTAAACTTAATTTCATTGTGTCATTATCTCATTAAAATCAACCAAAATTAGTGGAGTATTTTAGAAACTAACTATTTTTTAAAATATTTAAATACTATGACTATAATCTAACAACTCTTTTTTTTCTATCGAGTTCTAGAGATTGAAAGCTTGACAATTTAAAATCTGTATTTCAATCCGATTTGAATACAATCAATATAAAATCTGACATAAATTGCTAATTATACAGCATGGTAGGAGTAGTGCTAGTGCTCAAACTTGTCAATGTTCCTATTTCATGTATCAAATCCCATACTTTATATTACACTCTTAGATTTGGCCTTATATTATATTATATAGTCCAATTCATAATAGAATAGATTTACAAATATAAAACGAATCCTTTTAAAAAATGAATTACACAAAAGCGAATATTAATATTCATAGATCTCCATGGTATCCGGGCCAGAGCTGCGCATGCATTAGGTGTACCCGGCCCCGGTCTAGTGTGGTGTTGACTAAGGCTGAAACTAGACGTTGCAGCCCCCTCATGGACCAAAACTAGTGGGTTCCATGGACTACTCCTTTAATCAAAGTTGGAGTGCAATGCATTTCGAAGCCTTAAGTTCAAAAGAGGAAAAAAATAGCGTTTTATTAATTTTTATTCACACTATCATTTTTCTATATAAACTGAAGGAAAGAGCAAGGGAACAACATCTTAGACAGACAAATTTTCTGTAATTCCGAAGTTTCCTGCAAGTTCTTCAAGCTTGGATACTCATTTGTGAGGGATCTGGGATCAACTCTCTCTCTAGTTCAATCAAGCCTCCATCAGGCATTTTCAAGTAAGTTATTATTTAATTTCTCCATAGGTGCAGTTGAGTTAATCTTTGTTTTTAATTAGAGATAAAACCATAGCTTATTATTGCTTTAATATTTGATAGATTAC
Source organism: Bursera cuneata (assembly GCA_026212285.1). Taxonomy (NCBI): domain Eukaryota; kingdom Viridiplantae; phylum Streptophyta; class Magnoliopsida; order Sapindales; family Burseraceae; genus Bursera; species Bursera cuneata. Next base: position 9,781 of record JANLJB010002098.1, on the reverse strand, counting down.
ATGAGTTCTCATGCTTAATTAGAGATATATCTCATGTGCCATCATTTTCTTCGTTCGGTTTGATTAAAAGTCTTACAAAAATGGATTTCTTTCAATCCAATGTCCTTCAAGTTTGATAATTTCATTTCCTTCGAAATATGGGAGGAAACTTTGGCTTCGATCTTTTAAATTACTAATATAACCCTATATATTTTTTATATATTCTAAAGTAACCTTATTAAAAATAATTTATTAAATAATTTTAGAATTAATTACTGCATAATTATAAATAATATACATTTATTATAAATTAATGAACAAGTTTCATTTTTCCTTTGCTCGGTTTGATTCCTAACAAGAGGAAACTTGTTTTCCTTAGGCTTTGATACTTTAAATTACTAAAATAACCTTATATATTTTTTATAGTTTAGTAAATAATTTTAAAATTAGTTATGGATAATTATATACTTTTAAAAAAAATATAAAACAGTAAATGGTAAGAAATAATTTATTAAATATAAATATTATTATTTATCTTAACAAATATTTATATAATTTATAATATTATTAATTTAATGTATACTATACATATTCAATAATTATTACAATTTAATGAGAAAGTTACAATTTATACAAAGGACTATATCCTTGATCAGACATTTTCAAGTAAGTATTTTTTTTTTAAAATTTCTTCTTGTTAAGTCTTTGTTTTTATTTCTAAAATACCATACATTTTTTTGGAGTTATTAAATATTTGATAGATATATCATGGAGTCTCATAATTAAAGAAACAGTAATGTTCTGAATACAAATTCTGTATCTCAACTTCGTATCACAATTGTGATGTGGCATCATATCTTACCATTCATATGATGATACATAAATTGGGATACAGAGTTTAATGCTTATGTTTTTTTTATTTACACATCTACCTTATGGACAGGTACCCTCTATCTCTTTAGGAAAGTCAGAGTTTTATAAAAATATTTTCCTTCATTAATAAGTAAAACCATCAAAGATCAAAAGGGTTTAAAGAAAAGTTCTTACTTTCTTACTCATACTTATCTTTGCTTATTGAAAAATAAGCCACGACTATATAGTAATCTGCTTTTTATTGTCATGAAAAATGATTGATATTGCCTTGTGCCCATTAAAAATAAATAAAGACTATGCAGTGTTTTGTTTTTACATTGTCCATATATATGTTTTGTAATTAAGCTTGAATTGAAAAGACTTGAGCTTATTGGTAGTTATCCTTGTGTTTTAGTTTTGGAATTACTTAAAATTATTATTAAATATTGTCATACTTAATACTAAACTATAGAAGTTCATTTGGTCGCCTAATTCATTAAATAATTATAAGATTCATTCTCATTAAGCTTAATTCTAAGAAAACTTGTTTGTATGTTGACAGGAAATCGTAAATGTTAATCTTGAACCTACGTCTAGACATTGAGATGATGAATATTGCAAATGTGAAAAACTCATCAAAGTTACACAAAAGTTGCACAGAAATTGCACAAAAGTTGTACAACTTCAACTCTTAGTAAAAGAATAAGAAAGTTGAAGTCAAAGGTTTGGGATAACTTCACAAAATATGGGCAAGAATGGGTTGTATGTAATCTCTTGCAAGAATAAGTTTGTAGGTTCAAGTAAGAGCGGAACCACACATCTCAAAAATCTTGACCCTACATCTCTCAATCTAGACAATTAGATGATGAATATTGCAAATGTGAAAAACTCATCAAAGTTGCACAGAGATTGCACAGAAGTTGTACAACTTCAACTCTTAGAAAAAGAAAAAGAAAGTTGAAGTCAAAGGTTTGAGATGACTTCACAAAATACAAARAAGAAGATGGGCAAGAATGGGTTGTATGTAATCCTGCAAGAATAAGTTTGTAGGTTCAAGTAAGAGTGAAACCACACTTTTCAAAAATCTCGAACCTACATCTCTCAATCTAGACAATGAGATGATTAATATTGCAAATATGGAAAACTCATCAAAGTTGCACAGCAATTGCACAAAAGTTGTACAACTTCAACTCTTATTAAAAGAATAAGAAAGTTGAAGTCAAAGGTTTGAGATGACTTCACAAAATACAAAGAAGAAGATGGGCAAGAATGGGTTGTATGTAATMCTGCAAGAATAAGTTTGTTGGTTCAAGTAAAGCGAAATGACACATCTCAAAAATCTTGAACCTACATCTCTCAATCTAGACAATGAGATGATGAATATTTCAAATGTAGAAAACTCATCAAAGTTGCACAGAAATTACATAGAAGTTGTACAACTTTAACTCTTAGAAAAAGAAAAAGAAAGTTGAAGTCAAAGGTTTGGGATGACTTCACAAAATACAAAGAAGAAGATGGGCAAGAATGGGCTGTTTGTAATCCTACTAGAATAATTTTGTAGGTTCAAGTAAGAGTGAAACCAATCATCTAAAAAATCTTGAACCTACATCTCTCAATCTAGACAATGAGATGATGAATATTACAAATGTGGAAAACTCATCAAAGTTACATAGAAATTATATAAAATTTGTACAACTTTGACTCTTAGTAAAAGAAAAAGAAAGTTGAAGTTAAAGGTTTGGGATGACTTCATAAAATACAAAGAAGAAGATAGGCAAGAATGGGTTGTATGTAATCCTGCATGAATAAGTTTGTAGGTTCAAGTAATAGCGGAACCACATATCTCAAAAATCTTAAACCTACATCTCTCAATCTAGACAATGAGATGATGAATATTACAAATGTGGAAAATTCATCAAAGTTGCACAGAAATTACATAGAAGTTGTACAACTTCAACTCTTAGAAAAAGAAAAGAAAGTTGAAGTCAAAGGTTTGGGATGACTTCACAAAATACAAAGAAGAAGATGGGCAAGAATGGGTTATATGTAATCCTACAAGAATAAGTTTGTAGGTTCAGGTTAGAGCAAAACCGTTCATCTCAAAAATCTTGAACCTACATCTCTCAATCTAGATAATGAGATGATGAATATTACAAATGTGAAAAACTCATCAAAGTTGCACAGAAATTGCACAGAAGTTGTACAACTTCAACTCTTAGTAAGAAATTCGAATTCAAAGGTTTGGTATGACTTCACAAAATACAAAGAAGAAGGTGGGCAAGAATGGGCTGTATGTAATCTTGCAAGAATAAGTTTGTAGGTTCAAGTAAGAGCGGAACCACACATCTCAAAAATATTGAACCTACCTCTCTCAATCTAGACAATGAGATGATGAATAAGTGAAAAACTCAACAAAGCTGCACGAAAGTTGCACAGAAATTGCACAGAAGTTGTACAACTACAACTCTTAGTAAAAGAATAAGAAAGTTGAAGTTAAAGGTTTGGGATGACTTCACAGAATACAAAAAAGAAAATGGGCAAGAATGGGCTGTATGTAATCCTGCAAGAATAAGTTTGTAGGTTTGAGTAAGAGCGGAACCACACATCTCAAAAATCATTTAGGAAAATGCCCAACTATAAGAAATCTTGGTGGAGGTGCAGAGAAACCGGCTAATTAAATAGATGATTATTCTTTAACTACTACTTCAGCTGTTATAAAAGAGAAATCAAAGGTTGAATATCATTTGAATTAGTTGGATGAGATACGGACATTTATCAAGTATTATGGTTCATCAATTGAGTTCAAAAGGGACGATATACTCGAAGTTTTCAAAGAACAAAAGGAAAAGTTGAGAAAATATTTTAATAAAGTTTCTTGTCGTTTTAATCTATCAATTTAGTATCATGTTATTCTTGGTGATTTTTATTTGAATGTCAATTTTATTGATTATAATTAGGAATTGAAGAAAAAGGTTATCTATTTTAATATTAGAGATGACCATAAGGGTTGGAATAAAAAGTTGAAGTATATGGTTAAGGATTAGAACATAGACAAGGATATATGTTCATTCATTATTATTTTGATGAATATGAAGAGATAGAGAACTATGTTCATGAAAAAGGTTCATCACTTTCCTTTGGCTTGCACCTTTCTTCCCCTTTGGTTAGTAGATCAGCTTCATTGGTTAGTAAAAAAGTTGGAGGAGTATGTCAGGAAGATGACATCATTAGAAGGAAATAATAATAAATTTAAAAAAATAGTAGATAAAGCTATTAATTTAACAAATGATGAATGAGATATGGCAATTGCATGTTATGAGTATTATAAAGAATTAAGAAAGATTAGTGATAGCTATAGTCATTGCAAATATACAACTCCAAATGTCTATTTTCCTAACATTTGTAATTTATATATGACACTACTTCAAACGGAAAAAAGTGATATTAGTTATGTTGGAGGAATTGCATGAAAAGTCAGACATAAGTATTATGATCAATTTTGGAGAAATACCAATTTGATTCTTCCAATCAACATTGCTATCAATCCATGATTCAAAATAGATATAATATATCATTGGTATAAAGAAATTTATGGTAATGATGTTAATGCACACCTTAAAAAAATCATTGATAATATTATCAAATATTTACAATGAATATGCAAATACTATAAATAGTTCCGAAAACCTCCAATTATGATAATGGTGAAAGTAGTTCTTCAACTCATTATAGATCGTTCAATGCATAGGAAGGTCTTGCACATCTTTACACCATGTTTATGATAATGTTTTAGCATAATTTGAACTTGGTCGTTATTACAGTTGAAGAATTTGATATACTAGCTTGGTGGCATGCTAACTCACAAGTCTATATAACACTCAAAAGGATGACATGTGATTTCTTAGTAGTACCTCTAGATTGTGGTGAGATTTTAAATTTTTATTGTCAAAATAAAATGAAAACATTATTGACAATCATGGCCTGGATGATGACATCAAAGAGGCTTAGTATACACAAAAATTTGGTTGCAAAACTTGAAAATTAATAAAGACTTATAGAAATTGTTCTATTAAATATTTTAATCAAATGGATCAAGAAAATAAAATAAAAATGAATAATTTTGTAGTTTTTATCTTTTGCATAATATTTCTAAAATGGAAAAATGAAATAATAAGTTGTAAAGCTTTTCTCAAAAGAACCAAAATATAGTTAATTTTAATATATAATTTACTAAACCACCTTACAAATATTCTTAATAATTTCAAATAAACTAAAATTGTTTATAAGCACAACAAACAACTTTGAAGTACTTTCTAATTACCGAACTAAGTAACCATTAATCTTATAAACAAGATTGCATTTAATTACCTATTACTAAAAAACAAATTCTAGCACAACTTTATAGCTGTAACAATAACTCAATATTATAACATGTTATTATCAACTTATAAATGCTTACTTGAATGGAAAATATATATAGCAAAAAATCAAATGAGGATCATATTGCAGTAATACACACAATTTGACTGAAAACCTAACTCTTTTGACACAAATTTTTAATCATTTATTTAAAGTAATTTTTAACTTTAAATCTTAATTATTGTATAAAATAGGATAAATAATTTACATAAAAAAATTGTGTAAAGTTAAGGACAATCTAAAATGTTTGGATTCCACAAAGGGTGTTATAGGCCTGTCCATAGAGACAAAACCAATTGGACCGAAACTGCAACTCTTGATCTAAAGGAAAAATCAATTGGACCAATACTGGTGAATTCAATGAACCAGACCTATCATTTAAATATTTACAATAAATATGAAAAGTTTACTAAAAGTTCAAAAACTTTTAGAATGTTAGATTCCCGTGGAAGTCTTGCACATCTTTACATCATGTTGAACATATTGTTTCAAACCAGTCAGATCTTGATTGTTATTTAAAAGATCCAAAATTTGTTCAAGTTGAAGAGTATGACATACTAGCTTGGTGGAGTTTTAACTCTCAAATTTATCCTACACTTAACAAGGATGGCATATGATTATTTAGCAATACCTTAAAAGTGTTGAAAAGCATTTAACTGATCCGTTGTTGAAAGAAAATAGTAATATTATTGAATGTAAAGACCCTGACTTTGCTTTGATACACACAAAAATTTGGTTGTAAACCCAAAAAATGAATAAAAAACATTGAGAATTGTTTTGTGAAATGTTTTAGTAAAATGACATCAAAAAATAAAAATAATAATTCTACGGTACTTCTAAATTAATGCTTTCAAAATAAAAGAATGAAATCATAATTGGTATAATATTTTCAATGAAATCATAATTGCTATAATATTTTCATATATATATATATATATATATATATATATAACTTTGCATTTTTCTTTTTTATAAAATATTAAAATTGTCAAAAAAATAAGAAATGTAAAAGTGGGGTTGAAGAGTTAAAACGTAAGGGGGGGTAAATACATAGACACCCCCGAGGTTTGGTCTAAGTAACAATCTCACCCCTGTTATTCATAAAGTAACATAAACACCCCCAGAATTGGAAAACATGGGGTCTCAACACATAAAAGTAGGGGTCTTAATGTTACTTAAAATATCAAAATGGGGGTCTTTATGTTACTTAATGAATAACATGGGTGAATTTGTTACTTAGACCAAACCTTAGGGGTGTCTATGTATTTACCCCAACGTAAGGGTTGAATAGAAGATGGGATCGGATGTCTTGAAAACAAAAGCCTTCTTGGGCCCTATTGGGTTCCGTTGGTCCAACACTGTAATAAATCCTCTCTCTCTCTTTGTAAGACTTCTCATAAGGCTTGAAAGCCTTGAATCTAAATAAGGCCCCTGCTGGCCTTTAACGGTTTTAGGAGAGAATATATATGGAAGTGGCAGTGGGGATATTTCTTTAGCCCTCCAAAGAACTGATTAAAGTATTCACTTCCCACTAAATTGAAAACTACATTACCCTCCAAAGTTTTAACAGCCAACTATCAAATTTAACAGTTAAATGGCCAATTCGTATTATTATTATTATTATTTTCATCCATACATGGCCTCTTCTTAGATTCTTACTGGAGCTTAAAAATCAAACTTATCCAAGAGGCATATGCAACTTCACGCTACACAGCCAAGATTCATTCAAGTCAAAAAGGAAGCATTTTGGTTTTACCGAGTTGATGAATTCGAAAATGTCATTATGACACCAATCCCAAAGCTCTCCATGTCTGTGGCACAAGTTTATAGGCTGAAAGTGGTGATGATGTGATCGGTACCGTTGGGGTTAGGGGTGAGCATTTTAGTTTGATAGTTTTGGTCGAGTCCAATCTTGATGAAAAGTCTGTTCGGGTTAGATTTTTGGAACCTGTCGGGTTTGGGTTGTAATCGGTTTTACTATGTAACCAGATGATCCGACCTGACCTGACATTTTTTTAGAGATAAATCCTAGACACCCCCAAGATATCATAAATATCTAACTCAACCTCATCTTTCAGAAAGTAAATAAAGACCCCCGTAGTTTACTTCTGTTACTGTATCTGGGAGGACTGAGGGCAGTATTGTATTTCTAATTAGAAAATTATTTAAAATTCAAAAAATCTTTCGTCATTGAAAGACATTTTGGGAAGAAATGCGTGGAGACGAAAAGTGAAACTTCTCTTGAATTACAACCCAAACTTCTCTCGCGAAATCGAATCACAATCCAAAATCAAGTTCGTAAGTGTTGTTGTTAGAACGGTTGAAGTAGAGGATGTCAAGTTCAAGTTCACCAAATCTGTTTGTTGCTAAGTGTTGGGATGGTGGATGAGAAAAAAAACAAACACTTGGTGGACGCCATTTCGAAGTTCCAATCACGTAGATTTCAGTTCAATCCGATCACAACTCAAGGCAAAAGACAATCACCAAAGATCCAAATACAACCAAAAAGTATCTAAGCAAACCAAAATTTTAGTCGAACCATTATTATCCAAATGTCATCAGTGAGATGAGCTGGGGAGTAAGGCAGAATTCAGCCAGGAGCATGCAGATAAAGCAGTGGTGATCGCAAGCAGGAGAAAGTGCAGGAGTTAGGTGGGCAGGATGAGTGGAAAGTGTGGTGGTGGCGTGCGAGGAGGTGGCGAGTGGACTGTTCTAGATTTGGTGTGGCGTAGTAGAGATGCAGGTGCAGTGAATTGGCAAGCAGAGTGGGAGGCAGGTGCACAAGAGAATGCTCTAGGTAGGCTGAGTGGGAAGCAGATGCAGTGCGCTGGCCAGGCAAAGTGAAAGGCAGATGTGCACAATGGAGANTGTAGGTCAATACAGGAGGAGGCGGTAGGTGGAAATTGCACGCAATAACTGATCTGGATTTAGTGGTGTAGCAGGCGACGGTAGGTTCCAGGAGGTGGTAGTAGCAGGCAGCGGTGACTGAACGGGAAAACATTAAAGAAATAATGGTGGGTGCTCTGTCCGGATATGGTGAGAAAAATTGAAAAAAAAAAAAAAAACAGAAATCGATTCCAATCAGTGATCTCAAAGACAAACAGATCAACAAAAAAGTTAATCGGAATGCAAAATTTGATTTTGGCTCGGAATCCGGTGAAAGGTCGGTGAAGAAAAGTTGAGAGAAATTTTTTTTTGTCCAACGTCTTCTTCAGTCTCACTTTTCTTTTTATTTTTTATTCAACTCAATTAACATTTTATTATTTTTTAATAAGACAAAATAAGGTTATTTTTGTCTTTCCATACAAATTTCATTTTTCAGTAATAGATCCACTAATAGATGCAATAACGGTAGCAAATTATGGGGGTTTTAATGTCACTTCCTAAAAGACAGGGGTGAGTTTGTATTTA
>JANLJB010002097.1:0-45337 GCA_026212285.1 Bursera cuneata | reverse complement strand
CAGGGTTTTGAATTTTCTTCCTAGTTGTGTAAATCTTTAGCGAATCTGAGTTAATTAAATAGGACAGATGACTGAAGATGATTGTAAAAAACGAGGAGTTGACTGAAATCAGGATGTCTCCAGCTCCATTATTAGTAAAAGAAGAAGAGAAAGAAACATGCACGTGGAAGTGGAGATACCTATTAAACCATTCCCATGTGTGACTGCTANCTTACGCCAAAATGATATCAGATTGGAGTCATCAAGTCAATTCTGAGTACCTGATACCTTGTTTAACAAGCAACACTTTTAGTTCATCTTCAACTATGTCTATGACATCACCTTAACATAATCAATGCTTGATTTGGTACTCTGACCCTACGCTAATTTCAAATTCAACACGTCCCCACCTAATTATTNACCCATACTTGTTCTACAATTATTATTCTTTTCAGAGGGTTTTTGCTATTTCCATGCATGCCATGCAGATACAATCAATTCCTTACCTCTCCACACAGGCTTTGGTCGTCATGCTTTGTTAAAATATGTTGCTTCGTAGTGGTGGTGATGATGTATTTCTGAAAGGTTGATTTGATTATATCAAAGGAGCTTTGAAATTGAGGCCTTTCAAAAACAAATTACGACTGAGATGATAGTGTGTCCTGTTAATTTCAAGTGTGAAAGGACTGTGTCAGATTTGAGAACCAATTAAGACTATTAATCACCATCTGTAGGCACCCTTGTGCCTCATTATTGGCTATTGGGCGTTGCGAGCGGGGACCATGGGCTGGCCAACCCAAAGTCCTCTTAAAAGGTGTATTGCTTTCAACTCACAGCTGTGGCCTGTTACGCCTGCATTTTGAATGGAGAAGGCATGCAATGGCGTGACTGAAAACTCGTGTATATATGAAACGAATAAACAATTGGTGGTTTAGCTCACCCTCACCCCATTTACTTGCATTTGCTCATATTTCTCATCTTCCCATATCTTCTATTGTACTAATATCAACACGCAGTGTTTGATTAGATGAAGAGAACCAAATAATCATTAATTGATTTCTGAAACTATTTTTAATGAAAAATGTGCGAACGATCTCCTTTCAGATTTTGATAAGATGTCCTCCGTTTACGGGTTACATTTATTTAACATTCCAAAACGGTACGGTCGCCCAAAGAATTCCTCCATTAAATGACGTCACGTGCCAGAGGAAACGTTCTGCCACTGCCACGTCAGAGATGAAAGCGTGCGTAAGCAACAGGGTACGGGTGCTGACGCCAGATGATGCAGAACCTGATCATCAACAACTAATATCCTGACACGTGGACGCTTGATGCTGTCAGTCAATATTTAAGAGTCTGGCATGTCCTGCCAAAGATGAGATGCTCCTTGCATGAAAAGCCCAGGCCAGTAATATGTTTATGACGAGGCTTTTGTCTATAAATAACAAACAAATAAAGAAAGAAAAATTTTAATTAGCAATTAAAGCTCACTGGTTGAAGAAAGCGGACAAAATCAATGAATATTGGTGAAATAATTGAGCTGGGCCTGCAAGAAATTTAATATTAATTGCTTGAGGATTTGGTGATGATGGAGGTCTTTTGTCTTACCACAATAATTGTTGGGAAGCAGGCAGCTTATCTCTTTCAATTGCACGTGAGTCCTACTAAGAAGAGATATTATTATATGTCTATGCAATTAGGTAGATTTGATGAAGCTAAATGTAGCTACCATTATCGAGTTTGAGGGAACCATTAACCAGTTACCCATCTGGTCCATTGGCGTTGAAGCCATGTTATGGCCAGCGGCTATATATGCAAAGTCCTTATCGTTGTCATTTGGGAGGCGCAAGTTAATTGGTTAGGAAAGCGGAAAAGGGAAGCAAAAAAGCATGAATTCGGGAAAATAAAAACAAGTAGGTACGAGATGGTTCCATGTAAGGTAATGAATGATTGCACCAATTCTTCAAATATATAATTAACTAATTATTTAAAGCTAAATCAAACTATATATATATATATAATATTTGAACTACTGGTGGAAACTGGTGAGTCCTTTTTGGTCCCTCAGCCTCCTCAGGAGTATGGGCACCCTTATATTTATTTGGGTTATATCAACCATGGAGTTCATAATTTCTTTACTGAGATTAGATGCATATATAAAGCGATGCATGCATGTATGGATGGAGCAGTGGATTCTGGGAATCTTAAACTTTAGCTGCAACTGTACACTATAGCAGTCTAGTTTAAGGACAGAAGAAACCTGTTGATAACACTAGTCAATAGATGATTTAATTACCCATGGAATCTTTCCATTGCTTGGATCAGGTTTTCATCACAGAAATGTCCAGTCACTGGTGCCATCATTGCATGCCTAAATATGCTGTGTTGCTTTCACAGAAAATCAAATGTCGGCCCAAAAGAATTTCTACCAAGTTAATATCTGAACTTTTATTAAACTATGTGTCGTTTAGTGTTTTATTTGCAAATATCAGCTTCTAATGTTGTACATTGCTAAAAAATATATCATCGAATTGTGGTTTGCCAAAAATAATAGAAAGATACAGATGAAACCTTTTCCAATTCAAGCAATATCTTCATGTACACCCTTTGTGGTATTAAGGGCACTCCAAGTATACAAGGGAGAGAACCGTGGTCCAATGGCTGGTTGACTGAACATAGGAAGATGAGCCGTACGTAGCTTCCTTCTATTTTCTTTTTTGCTTCTACTTGTTATCAAATCTGCCTTAGTTTGCTGTATTTGTGTCCTTCTAAAGCAGTTTGTTGGTTTGCTTCATTTATCAGAAACCAAGGTGCCAACCCCCTATCCCCACTTGGATTTTCTGTCTCCCTTCTTTACTGTTTAACTTGGCCAAAGCTAACTCATCTAAATCTCAATTACTTGAAAAGCAAAAGCTCGTACTATTATCAATATATATATCGGATCAGTTGTCACCAATTTTAATTAGCCAACTATAATTTTAGCAAATTACTTGAGAATGGTCTCTTCTGATAAACTCCAATGCATTTATTTTCCTCTCAGACGCAATGCGTGCACTTTGGTTATTAAAATTTTTTCAGATTGCATGGATAGATTTGTAGTATATATTCAAGATAAAAACACTGAATCAGATTAATTTATATAAAATCATATTAATGCAACAAGGTTGTGCTATTTCTTCACATGAAATCTTAAGCCAAAAAAAAGGGACATGAATATAGGTTAGAGCCCACCATGCAGAATAATATATATCATCAGCAGCAGGCCCGTTCAACATCAGATAAAAGTGCCAATTGAAAAGGGTTCGAAAACAGCCATCCAAAGGCCCCATTTCAATAGTTGTAGACTACCATCACAACTTTACTTTGTTTAAACATGCCTAACTTATAATCTAATCTCTGTCTTTTTCTCCGTTTTTTATGATTATCTTTTTTCAGCAAATCACAAGCGCCTGACCCCTCTTTAAATTATAAATTATAAAGAGATGCAACACCCTACCTAATGAAATCTATGGAAATCATTTTTTAATGCATACAAATAATATCAATGTTCCCTAACACGAAACAATTTTAACTACCTCAGACAATGAGACATTGTTCTTGGTCCAAGATTGAATTAACCTGGACTAACCTCCAACGTATGGAAGGCCAATCAGCATCATGTCATATGCCACATGATGATCAATCTAGCACACAGTTAAACTAAAAGGGTGTTGTTGAATTGTGCTTGTCAAAGCCTGCGAGTTGATTCTCCTCCGATCCCACATCGATTTCCATGGCTTAATTAACCATCTTAATGGATCTTAACAATAATAACAAATATATTTTATTATGAAAAGCAGCTAGTTTCATTTTCAGAAAAAGTAATGGTCTAGTAAGAAATACAAGAGAGGCGTGCATGCACCGCGAAGCAGATGGCTGTAGGCAGTCAAATCAGGTCGGTTGTACTGAGTTCCAAAGAAGAAACTTCTGTGCTTAACCTAAATACACTTACAAGAAGCCGTTTATTTTTATTTTTTCAAGTGAGATAGATGAGAAATTAGAATGTATAAACACGTAAAAATATGTTAAAAAAATTAAAAGTTGATAATATAGAGATTTAAAAACTGAAAAGCAAGAGAGAAAATAGTAGAAGAAGACGAGGAAAAGCATGGGAATTGTTGCAGGGTCCCCATGCAGAAAAGTGGAATTGCAAAAAGCCAGGTCTGTCCTGATCCAGGCTTTATGGGATTCTCTTCAACCTGTTAGCATCCAAACATGTCGCTTTAAATCTTGGTCGTCTGATCACTTCATTGCTTATGAGTGCTCACATATTTATTATTTTGATTACTTTCCTTCGAGATTTGTGCACCAAGTATTTTAACCACTTTGGATTAAGCTTTCTATCTCATAACGTTATTAACATAACTATAATTTGGTCTGTCAAGTCGAGGCAAGCCAATCCATAGCCTTCGCCTCGCGCCAGCTTCTAATTCTTCCTAAAATAAATTAAAATATTTTATTCCAGCTAAGCTCGACTCTCATGTTGTTCTTTTTCTACCCAACTAGGCCCCCTTATCATGCTTCAATATTTATATTTTTGAGTCATAAGTTGTTGACTTGGACATGTATCTTTTGCCTTTGTTGAATAATTTTACAATATCTTCTGAAACGGAGGAGATATATCCGTTCGTCCAATCCATCAATACGTGCTTGCCATCCACATTATTACTTTTGATTAGCAGAATCAGTATCAATTTGACAAGCTAACGCGCCAGAGACATGTGAGAGAGAAAGAGAGAGGCATGACCTGAGAAAACAAATGGAATACCAAATATTAAAAAAAAAAAAAAGTGGACAATAAGAGCTAGGGCCAATCCAGATGGCAGAAGTTTGAAGGGTAAAGTTAGTGGTCGGATGAAGGTGCCACTGCCACATGTGCAGAGGTTCCATGAATGGAAAAACATCTTTTACTTTGATTACAAACCTTGATTCCTAGAGCAGAAAGCCAACGCGTGTATAACGAGACATTATTGTCTTGTCCACCCAACAGCAACACCAACCAGAAGAACCAAACCATTTTCTAATTTCAATAAAAATATATAATATGATACTGATACACGCGCCTCCGTTGCAGTTGCAGATGGGAGATTGTGGGCACAGAAAACCAGCCGAGACCGAGACGGTGACATGTCTTTGGAAGAAAAGCCCTCTCCTTTATGCGCGCGTTGTTTTCAGTTTGTTTGTTTTTAACCTTTTTCACCCTCCCACCGACTCCACTCCCTGTCTTTCAGCTCCTACTACTCTTTTATTATTTATCGAGATCCGTTTCTCCTCTCTAAACCAAACCCACTTCAACTCAAACATTACATTACCAATCTTTTTGATTTATGATATGTCAGTTGGTACAGCTTAATCATTAATAATGGGCGTAGGCAAAGGCTTCATGTACCACACCAATCTTCCAGATGCATATAGCAATATCAATATCAATATCAATCATATCATAATTGCATCTTAATATTTTGTTTCTTTAGAACGATAATAATATTGTACAAGGGCGTTTCAGGAAAGTAAATTAATTGCATATCGCTTTCATAAATTTGTTGGTTCCCAGTTCTGACACTTGCCATGCGTACGCGTAGCCTGGTCAACCACTTTAAACCCTCTACGTGTACATAAATGAGTTTGAGTTAGAGGCTTCGAGCTCCCAGAGTAGTGGTGTTAAAGTTGTGTAGCCTGCCTATGTATTCACTGATTAAATGTACATACATAGAGAATGTATGAAAGTATCTTTCTTTAGATATGCGTATAAGCTTGGCAAAGTGTGCTTTTYGGGTGGTCACCACTCTTTAAAAGCAGGAGCTGTCTATTGTAATWTGCAAGAACAGAGGTAGGGGTTTTATGGGGTGACATTGCCTCGTCTTTAAACAAGAAAAATCATTATTTTTGAAAAAGAGCCAGCTTGGCGCTCAATGAATCACAGCTTGTGCAACTGCAAACACTCCATAAAGAAAAAGAAAACGAAAGCTATAAACAATGAGTAACTGGAAACCGTCTGACATTCCTCTAAGAAAGTGCAAGCTGTTACCTTCCTCTCCCACCTTTTTTTATTTAACTTTCAAGAGACTATATAATTACAAGTAAGATAACAATAGTGATAATCAATAGAATTACATTATTTTTTTTCCAGTAAAATCAATAACATTAACAGAAAAAGAAGCATCAAATCCATCGGAAGTGGTTCTCCTTTTTCAATAGCAATGAGTATCCATCACATCTAACTCGTTTTTCTTAGAATAGTACAAAGCTAAATATAAAAGAAATTCAAATTCTTCGAGCACTTGTAGTGTATTGATTACCTTCTTTCTTTCATTATAAACATTTCTATTGCTATTTTATTCTCAAATTTACAAAATGAATAGTGGGCCAAACCATGAAGAGGCTCTGCACCTCAGAACTGGGTGAATCATCCTGCAAAATAACAAATATATATATATATATATATATATTAAAAAAAAAAAGTCAAACAACTATGGTAGTCGAAGTAATTAGTAGCCAGCAATGTTACTATTACATGCAGCAATGAGCAATGCCTCACAAACCAACAACTTTTATAACTATAATGAGTCTACACCCAACTAACATTGCATAACACGCCTAGTTTTAATTTCAACTCAAAATGATCAACTACCGGTAATAATGCTCTGGCAATGCCAATTGATGAAAGACTTCAGCACAATTTGGACAAGATGGACAAACTGGTAAATAACTTTTTCTATTTTTTGTTTTTACCTTTTCACTAAGATCCCAACATGTGGTTCACGCCCGGAATGCTAAATTTGCCCATTAAGAACATGGAGGAAAAAATGAATTTGTGCCATAAACTCGTTGAGTTGGCAGTACGCAAATAAAGGGCAATCTTTACCTGTGGTGATGAGGAAAAGAAACGGAAAGAATTAGACAAATGGATTCAGAAGACAATAATAGGCAAACTGACAAAAGGAAGTGAATGACCAACCCTCTTTTGGATTGTAGGCAATTGAATGTCTCTATCACCGTCAATACTCAATGTCTTTGGAGCAGTGAAAACCTGCAAATGGGGACCAAGTAAGACCAAACGAGAGATCCTTGCGCTTTTAACCGAAAACTCAGATAGGAATCAAGACATGATTTACATCAAAAGTGTGTGTAAGCATGCAGAGACATTTTCTATTTTTTTTATAGGAGTTGAATTCACCTAAACCCACATTTTTTTTGCTTTTACAGCAAAAGAGTCAAACCGATATCCACAAGCAACCAAAACATGATTTTCCACAAGATCCATCTTATATAGCTTGAAAGCTTTATGTATATTGCAAGTATCCAGCAACAAATTCAGATTTATTTTCAGGTTTTTCACTCTAATGATGCCAAAATCAATTAAGATATGGAAAAAAATACCTGACTTGTCGATTATATGAACCAACATAGGAATTCTTCAGTAAAATTGTTTTGTATGGATAAGAATGAGATCCTGTCAACAGTAAGAAAACAATCTTCACATGCTTGCAATAAGAAAAGATGTTGATTCATGTCAATTCTATGCACTTCTGAATTACCTTACACAACAGAGCACTAAGTCCTGCTTCAGTTGCTTTGATTAGCTAGAAAACAATGGAACACGGCTCATTCAGAAATTGATCTCTCAAAAGAAACTGAGTTCAGTATATCCATGTGAGTGTGGCAACAGCTCTTCAACCTCAATTCTAGAACTGGAACAACTCATGCTTTTCTTGATTCGGCTACGATTTATAGACTCAACCTCTGCTAAGAATATGCTATAAACTGGTCTATGATCTGAGAACCTTGACTCCCCACGAACATAAGATAATTGATTGAGGCCTCTTCCATACCATAATATACGATCACACCTACTCACACAACATGTTTAGTTGTTTTATCCGTATTTTTCATTTACTTCCATCATTATCAGGATATCATATGCGAGTTTAAAATATTATTTTTTGGGGAAAAATTACCATGCAGGAGTTCTTCTTTTCTCCTTTGGGTGCCTATCATCCCCAGCATATCTATCTGAATTGTTTGAGTATTTGTATGTTGGGGGGAAATATATCTTCCCTTCATTCCATCCATTAAAGACACGCCCCCTTCTTTGCTCTATTCGTAGCTGTTAGTAAGAAACATCAAATCTTTAGATTGAGCCATTCTTAAAATGATGAATTATGAATACATTATTTCCATTGACACATTAAAATGATGAGTACACAAATATTAAAGTAATTATTAGAATCACTTGTAGAAGGATGGGTAACATGCCTGGTCATTCTCTAACAAAGCCCTCCAGTTACGCATCTCAACAAGAGCCTTGGCAGAACGGTAGGACAGAGCAATTCGATAATTCAAATCCCCAAGCCATATTATTCGACTACACCAATATGACCACAAGTTAGAATTTTGAGCATTAAAGGGCAAGTCTCTTTTCAATTTTTTTACTTAAAATTAATTAATTAAAGAGAAAGTATGGAATGCTAGAGTAATTGAAAAATCATTATTGTATTAAATATAAACAGATACATAATTAAAAAGAAAAAACTTTAGCAAATAGGTGTCTTACTCATGCTCTAGAATTGTTTGAGGGGAATTCTCATCCCCTATGCCATGAACCCTAGGAAACCTTGTCTTTCTGAGGATCTCCATAACATCAGAGTTTCTTCTTAGCTCATCGCCTTCCTTCTGCCCAGAGGTTAAATGACTACAGACGAAGCAAAAGCTTGTTTGATGCAATGACATGCTAATTGAAATTGAACCCTGGAAAACCCAAGATAATAAGAATAACACCCTTTTCTTTTCTTTAGTTCATCACACATTTCATTCAAGTAATAAAAGTTCCATAAAAAAAATATGTACCTTGTTTCCAAGATAACCCATCAATCCTCTACCTACACATGACACTTTCATGTTCCGAACATTGTCTCTTAGATCACTCTTCACCCATACTGTAAGAAATATCCCAACCATTTGCTTACTAGCAACCAAACAGTATCTTGAGTGGCCAGATGATCTATCTCTATCCTCCATGGAAAAGGATCCACTATTAGTTATGGGTGAGTATTGTGTGGTAACTGGTGAATCGCCAGGACCATTCTCATCATCAGAGGAACACCATCTGAAATTGGGTTCACAATCACTAGGTCTGTGTCCAAAGATAACCCGATCACAGACACTGAACCGTCTGTCTAGTCGGGGTTGTGGCATTGACATGTCATTATCCATTCTCATGCTGCGACTCAAGGACTGGAAGGATCGCCGCTGGAAGAAAGAGGAGGTTTTCTGCCTTGTTGAGCCTTCAAAATCTGCATCTAATTCTACAATTGGATCAGGGATTGGTGAAGGGGTATGACAACCACCACTAGTACCAGGAAGACTATTTAGAGTCTTCCTAATAAGAGCTAGCCATTTTCTGGCTGGACCATTGTTTTCTGTCCCCAAAACATTACCAGCATTTAAAGGAACAATTTCTTGAAACCTGAAGGCCAAAGGGATCAATGAGGATTCTTTTTATATTTAAATACTCATGCTGCTAATTATTGACAGAAAAAAAAAAATCTGATTAATTGGACATACCCAAGAACATAAATGTCAGCAGGAGGTGAGCTATGAAGCCAATCTTCCAGACTCAAATAACTCGGTGGAGGTTTTCCAGCCACATTCCATGTAGCTACAAAAATCCTGTGGCCACATAAAATGAAAAAAAAAAAAACTGAGAACAGGTGTTGATCAATCAGTGCAAGAGAATAAGATCAGAGCATACCTATAGTTATGCAAATCTGTAATTTGTGATGCATCAATGTCAATCTTTCCGCGCCGGACTCGATCAGAGTTCCTCCGGCTTGATCTCTCTGTGCATCCAAGTAGAGAATTAGAGAAATTTGAAACTCAAAGATTTGTTGAAGAAAATTTCTTTTATTTTAATCCACATTTATGTTTCCAGTGGTCCAAAGCAATATCGAACCTGTTCTGCTTTTCTTGACAGTGCATGCCTCTCTCTCAGAGAAGTTGTTCCTCCAATCTTCATCACCGCCTGAAAAAGAAAGGCATAAAGTAGTTGAAGCTGTGCTCTATCCATCAATCTCGCATATTCAAACGCCATAAAGAAAACAAGATATTTTTGGATAACAACAATTAATTGAAACTGAGGAAGAAAACAAATAACAGATCTTTAACTGTAAATGGTAGTAGCGAAACCCCACTCCTCCTATTTAAAACCAAAACACTTTTGGTACAAACAAACAGTGATGCACAGGTAGAAAAATGCAAGTGTCCAGTGTCTACAAGAATCTTTAATTAGTGAGTCAACAAGTTGCAGAGAAATCCCAATTTTGTTCATGACATGAAAGTTAAGATTTCGAATCGCACAACCCAAATTTACATCGAAACCATGCAAACTGAAAACGAGAGAGCAACTAATCACCCCCATAATCAACATCATCTGCTTGAAAGTCCTCAGCTTTGCTCTTGATATTAAACCACTTCTTGACCAGTGTTCTGGGCCATGAAAGCTTCAAAATAAATAAATAAATGAATAAATAAACACAGAGTAAGCAATCTCAGAAGAAAAATGCAAAAGAAATCAACCAACCTTGCTTTTCTTGGAGCTCTCATCTCTCATTGTTTCACAACTTCATATAGCTGTCCTGATTAAAGAAACAGAAATAACAATTTCTTCAACTATTTTCTGCTGGGTTTTTCTTAGAGAGGGAATGTGAATGAGGAGAACAGAACTGAAAATATATAACAAACAGAGCAGTTGGAAGCAACTTTGAGTGCTTTAAAGAACAAAAAATTAACTTCTGGGTTTGCTTATCTCTCTAGAAAACCAAGAACGAATACAAGAAACACTGGTTTTAAGCTCTCATGATTTACTTACGAGGCAGGGAGGAAGAGAGAACGACACAAGTAGTTGTGTGTTTGTTTGTTTATGTGATAAAGAGGAAACACTTGAGGGAAGAAAGGAAAATCCAGTTTCTCGGCATTTTGATGTAATTATGTTCAAAGGTAAAATCGAGAATACCCAGTTGGGGTAGTTTATTTTGTTGTGTGTAAGTTGGTTCAGTGGAGAGAAAAGAGAGGAGAATAAGGGAATTGAAACGGAAATGAAAGAAAGAAAGAAAACAGGTGATGCGTGGAAGTAAGAGTATGAGATTCTGAGAGTAGAACAAGACAATGTAGGACACATACACTTAAAAGAAAGAAAGAAAGAGAGATGAATGTATATGTATAGTAATAGTGCAGTCTTTAAGAAAATAAAACCTCGTTCTGGGTACACAGCAAAGTATCGAATTTGAAGAGAATAAAGTGCAGGAGAGGAGAGGAGAGAGCTTATGTCTAATGAGACCTCTCTCTCTCCCTGTCTCTCGAGGCTTTTTACCCCAAATTTAAGGCCAAAGGACCCAATACAAAGCTATCAGAGGGTAAAATAAATGAATATTATGAGCAATGGACATATCCTTCATTCATATACTACTCTGCTCACCCACCCACAACCAACACCCAACACTGCCCGCATCACTTCTCTCGCTATACAAGTATTTGTTTATTTAAAAAATAATAAATTATTTATTTACATCTGCCTCTGTAAAGTTGTTTCTTTCTCTGCCTAGGCTCTGTCCAATGGTCAGCAAAGTTAGGTTTGATCTTATACCGAGCAGTACCACATTAGTCCATTTGGTCTTCAATGAGTAAAAGGAAGCAGTTAAAGAAGAAACAAATATAAAAGGAAGAGATTGTATCTGAGAGTTTGTTTCCTTTGCTTTTGCCTCTTCTCTAAATATCTAATTATGTGAAAAACAAGAAAAGTAATCACAACCAGATGAATTTTATTTTTCTATTTTAACACATTGTTTTGGTGCCAAGGAACATATTTTGATCTTAGCAGGGTTTATAGGTATGTTTGCACATTTGTAGGGCAATGTGGGATTTTTTCTTGTTTCTTCTTTTTTCTATGTTAAGACTGTTCCTTCAATGCAGGTTTTTGGGGTTTGAGACATGTATACTATAGGGGTTTATAGGGGTGCTGATACAGAGAATTTTTGTATGAAGAAAGACCGATTCTCCAATTTATGTGCAGTGTTGGGGTTTGGGAAATTTGTTTAATCTATGTACAAGTTTTAACTTTGGAAGCAATTTATCACCCCAAAACATTCATTTTGTTGCTTTTTAGCAGTCAATGTGTTAGTCTGAAATCTAATTTTGAGGACTTTTGACTCAATCTAGACTTGTGTCTTGGACAAACAAGGCAATTGTGCAATACATCTTGGGGTCGTTTGTGCGCTAAAATAAAGTAAGAACTCCATGGGATAATGTAGTTCGGTGGTTGGCCGGAAAAATATATTTACTTGTTTACACTTTACATAAATGTAGGATCTTGTTAGGCTTTGAAGGTCCCCAGTTCTAGCTGAGCTCACCCACCGCCCACGCCCTCTCCTAGGATTTCGAGTAACTATCTAATACGCTAGTTTAAGACCTTAGTTAAAACAAAGTAATTTCTTGGTTTAAGTTATGCAAGCATGATTCTCTTAATTGACTAATCTTAAAACACATGCGGCATGTGGGTGACTGTGTCTACTTCTCTAAGCTAAGTTTTTAATTTTCCAATTTCAATGCTATCAGCAATCAAGTAGTTTATTTGTTTAAGTGTTTATGGATTAAAGTAATAGAGTTGACGGCGAAACACTCCAAAGGGAACCCTAAGCCTCTTATCCCAAATGGGAATCCCCCTAACAGGCAGTCAGGCACCATCAAATTAAGCTATCACAGTGGTGAAGCTTCCACTAGAATTATAGCTAGCCCATTTGGTCCCATTTATAGGCTGTCAATACTTGTCCCAAAGAAAGCTTGCTTTTCTATCAACGTGGCTGCCACCCCTTCTTAAGAGTTTCCGTTTTGTTCATGATTATAGCTATCTAATCAAGCAAAAGATTGATTAGATGATTAATAAACCCATTTGTGGCTGTGAGCTTCTTCTAAGACCTAGATAGTTGGTTGGTAATGTGCTTTTTTTCTTTTTCAACTCTCTTACTAGGTGCTCCTATGAAGATCTCTCAAATACTATTCTGAAAAGCCAAAATATACATATATATATATATATATATATATATATACATGACAGTCTTAAATTACTAAACCTATTGAACTTCCTAGATGTTGGCCGGTTGAAGCAAGCTTTTAATCTGTCATTTAAATAAAAACAGTTTTTAATCTTTATCCTAATCAAGTTTCGACGGTTCTTGAAGAAGATAAAATAATTACTCTATGACTCAATTGATATATATGTTTTTTACAGTGAGATGTGAGTGTTGATTGTCCCCAAAACTAGAGATATCACAATCGAACAGAAATTGAAATTTGACAGCTCTCTCTGGCTGACATATGCAGATCCCCACATTATTACGTACAATTGCTGCAATAGAGATTAGGGAACGAAAGAGCCCGCCCTGCACTGCATGAAAATAAAATAAAGGTCAATGGGTCCTATTCATGTTGGTAAATGTTAATGTTAAAGGGCATAGCAGGGGATGACAGGGCATGGCAGGAAAGGCCTTGAAAATCTTTCATTTTTCCAGTAACATGAGATTATTTGTGTTTTTGATAGACCATTTTCCACTAGAATGGTATCTATTGTCTACATATGGGGACAACAATGCCATATACAATTTGATTCAATAAAGATGGATATCATGAATGTATGATTCTCCGATCTTTCCTACAAGACTTGAACCTTATCCTATATCAAAACGCCACGTGGGGAAGTAGTACATCAGCCGTCAACATATTCTCAAATACTTGATCTAACCCAAACAAGAAACCAAGTTATAAGACAAATTATAGCCACAAGAGAATTGCAACACATAAAGCCAACCAGCCAGCTTGCTCGCTTAGCTACTATGTCTCACCATCTCCCTTCACGTGTCAGCTCCTTTGTGATTCATCACTCGTAAAAAATGCTATCAAGGTACACCCAACCATCCATCCCACAAGTATCGGAGCTATTGGCTATTCCTACACTCGCAAAAAATTCAAAATAATTAATTATAGCAGTTCCAAGTTGACATAGAAATTCTTCTGCATCTTGAACAACTTTAAACAAAGAGTAGAGTAGTGTTTTGAAATCCAATTAAATCATGTTCGTAGATAGAGTACAGCGTAACGAGGCAGTCAAAGGATGATCTTTAATTTGTACTTACTTTGGGCAAAGTATCTTCTCTTGGAGAGAATTTAAATTTTCTTTCTGTTTCTTTTGCTTTTTCAGCCTTTTAACCACCCTGACCTGTTTCCATAAACATTTTTTGTTGTCAAATTAGGCTTTTTCTTATTTATAAATTGATTTCTTGGCTTGTCATTTTCGTAACTCTTTACCACCTGACCCGGTACAAGAAAGGAGTATTTCCAAAGCAACTCTGTTTCTTCTGTACTTGTGATGTAGACTCACTGTCTTTCTATTATTCCATCTTATTGTATATTTGTATAAAATACTATACGCACAAATGATGCAGTGTAACGATTATCTACCGTCCGATCATCAGAAAAATTCTCCTTGAGTGATATGTAATATCGATGGTCAAAATCACTTTACATGGAGTTCAACACGCAATGGGCCATCTGTTACTTAGTATAGGCCTTAGGGAAACAAAATACTGGCTCCCGTACTAATAAGTTGATCGTTCCAATGCCGTCCGATGAATGTACTTTTTCCTAATTTCATATTGCCTTTTGAATGTGGTTGCCTTCAATAATGGACCTAGACCCTTAGATCTATATGCCTCCACCATATGGTGAATTTTAAACAAAGTTGACGAAGAAGTGACAACAATGGCGTGGACCTGTTTCCAAGACGAGACCTAAAAGAGTAAAATATGGATTTCGTACACAAAATACCCACAAGGAAAAATCATGAAAAGAAAGGAAATTGATTTGTTCATATTGATATTGATGTGAAGCTTTTCACTTGGGTTAGAAAATGATGAGTGGTTTCTCTTCTCTTCACCTAAACTCTAAATGGGTTCCTTTGCTTTCATAGACCTGGCCAAAGATCTTGTCAATGTCTTTTATGCCTTCCCTCCACCCATAATTTCCTAGCTTTCAAGGATCAATTCATCTTCCTTCGTTGTGGCCGTCAAACCAACAGCTCTATTTCTATCATCTTCCAAGGGTTTCCTTGCCCTTGCCCTGGCCCATGCGAATTGTCATTTAAGAGCCAACTGTTCTTAACGCACTATTTTACTATCGAACCTGTCATTTTCTAATTAACATGTCCTTTTTATCATTACTTTTCTTCCAGATCGTCCTTTTATAGTTTGAAATGAATTTATTATCAATATAACTGGCAAACATGTCTTCCTCTTGCATAATTTGAACTAGTCTCGTCTTCTTGTTGTTGAGCTGGTTACTTCTATGACCTTCACCTACCCAAGGCATATTGAGTGTTCAATGTCCATGTTATAATTTATTCAATATTTGAGGCATCTTTCTCTCTTTCCTTTTCGTTTAGCAGCGACGTTAACATGTTCAACATCTGGCAATGCACGAAACATCAATAATAAATCCTTCTTCTTCCAACAAATGCTTGGAGCGTTAATTTGTATTTGGAGGACCAAGTAACCACATTTCTAGCTATGTGAGATCATATCTGAAAACAGATGAAATAAACTGGAATTACTGACGCTACATTAAAGCCGAAAGTCCAGGACCATGGCAAAAACCCAGATGTTGACAAGTCATAATAACAACAGATGCATCTTATCTGAAAGGTATTTCTCTTTCAGTAGCAGTGGACCATTTAGGGGTTATACTTAAAGAATCGACGTGTCCTCTCAATGTGCAAAATAACAAGTCATTTTTGAGGACCCTTGCATGTTCAATCATCAAATGTTAAAATTTAATAATAGTTTTGAAAAAAAGGATGACATTTTTCAAGCATCCAGTTCTATCAGCAACGTCTTATTAGTAGACATCCCCGTCGCTTACTTCAAAAGCAATAAAGCTGAAAGTTAGCAAAGAAATTTGCCAACTCTAACTTAATTCTCCTGAGACAAATCTTGACCATAAAGAAATGGTTTAGCTGTTAAGGAGTAAAATACAACTTAGAGTACTGGTGATAACCAACATCTATTGTGTCCAATCGAATTATTTTCTTGGTAAGCCACTGTTACAAACAATTTAGTGAAATATAGCTTTCAAAATAAAATGGTTCACTGAAAGTGAAAGAGCATATACACAAACTCAAATATCTGTTTTCAGCCTCATGATAAACAAGCATCAACTATAGCGAACATCTTTCTACTCATCAACCTCCTAGTAAATGACTTGCTATTGTCCATCAAACAAGTGGTTACTATTATAATTGATCATTCACCAATAAAGTACCTCCCAAAATCCTAATATGGATATGAGGGCCATGAAGGAGCACCGGTTAGTTGCCTAACTCAACATCATTGCTATAATGAGCATTCAACACAAAGTATCTCTCAAATGCCTAACTCCAACAAACTCAACTTGTTGCAATCAGTATCAGTTACTGATTTGGAATAACCTACTTTAGCTTTGCAGCTCTTCAAATCTAAATTATATCTCAAAACTTGCACGCTAATAGCTACAACATGCCTAAAGTCATTTCGTGCCTCTACTGAACTGACATCTTATCCAATCACCACATTCCCTTTCTACATTCAATGCCAATTGATACAGAGTGACAAACTCACAATTGTAACAGAGAAATGACACTTAGAATGTTAGGTTTCTGTCCATCATTTCACCCAAGTGGCTCCCCAAACTTTCAATTGCGATATTAAAGAATGTAATCATTAATTGTCAAACAAAGGAATGTGACTGCCAAGTTGTTAGGAAAACAAGATGCATATAATCATGATTCAACATATAAGTTAAGTACAAGGAAATTTAACTTGGCAAAACTTTCTTAAGATAAGTAATCATCAAATTGTGCATATCCTTAGAGATAATTATACAATGACGACAAATGCCGATATAGATTTATTGCCATTTTCCGTTAATGATATTCTTGGCATTTCAATCCGTACCAGGAAATTTAATAACATAAACCAACAGAGCTATTTATTACATGTACCTAGAACATCATAACACTTACGCGCCAACCTCACGCAATCCAACCAATGCAAGACCTCCACGTTGGGGTCTTTCTCAATGACAACATCTGATACTGTAATCTGCATCTCACCTCTATAACTACCAATCCTCCCTCGCACTCTACCGACAACACCAACTCTAATCCGCGCGGCAAAATCAGTTGCCACATTGGCAATTAATCGAACAGTTGCCGGGTCACGGCGCGAGAAATAGGGCGAGTTGAGGTGGTTGAGCCAGAGAACGCAGGGGACACAACCGGTGCCGTCGTCTATCGTGAATTTAAGGAATTTGTGAGGCTTGTAGTCACGTGAGGTGATTGTGCCAACGACTTCGGCACGTGAGAGGAGGAGCGTGCGGAATCGGGAGAAGGTAGTTGGGTCGAGAGTGGGAGTGAGAGACAGGAGATCGAAGGCCAGCAGTTTAACATGGGTGTTTTGGAGTGATTGTGATTGGTTCATCGGAGAAGATAACATAACTAACTAAACTGGTTATACTATTATTAATGGTTTGAAACGAACTAAGAAGGAAGATGGATAATAATGGCGGGAACGCTTGAATAAACGCTATCTAAATAATAGTTTATCAATGGTTGGATTTGACAATGGTACCAAATCTTCAAATCAAACCCAACCTTGGCCCACATTCGACCTTGGATTAGTTACCTGAAAGTTGGGCCAGGCCTAGACTCTTTTCTTTTCCATTTTTTTAATCAAATTTTAAGCTTATTAACTAACTGTTAAAAACAAAACATGCCCACCAATTTGCTATATTCAAATTCGATTACTTTTTTTTTTTTATACATTTTAGGTTTTTATATATTAAAAAAAATGGCATATCTTCTATCCATTGTGTACAAAATCAAGTTTAACACTCTGCTGTACTGGTGCCCAAATTACTTAAGCAAAGAGCACAATTGTGATATAACCTCTATTCAAGTGATCCATTAATGGTAAATAATTTAATTCTTATCACAGTAATCATTAACTTTCCTTTTATGTAACAGGAGGGCCGGGCTTAGCACTCATTCATCTTGC
This sequence comes from Bursera cuneata, assembly GCA_026212285.1. Taxonomy (NCBI): domain Eukaryota; kingdom Viridiplantae; phylum Streptophyta; class Magnoliopsida; order Sapindales; family Burseraceae; genus Bursera; species Bursera cuneata. Next base: position 27,185 of record JANLJB010002097.1, on the reverse strand, counting down.
AATGCAAAATGATGATGTTAAGGAACGAATATGACAGAGAAAGTGAAAGACGTAGATGCCTTTATTAATCTTCCTAACCTCTTTTCTCATTGCGCTTTCAATGGACCAGTTACATTACATATTCAATATGGCATGTATCTTCACGTGTCATCACGTGGTCGCGGTAGATAGCACGACTGCCTAAAGTTAAAGAATGGTGAAAATTTGTTGGAAATGGAAAACAAGAACCGTGTTTTTCTGCTGTGACCGAAACCAATTCTAAAACAGTTAACACGTCAACATGAGGCAAATGGCATTGGTACACCACATTGAAGCATTCTATGACTACATTCGATTAATATGAGCAGTAGCCCTGGTTATTTTGATAATTCAAAACGAGAAATTTGATCTGATGGGAGTAGTATCGTATTGGGAAGGCTGATTCTAACTTGATTTTTGAGGTTTATATAAATCAGAGAGCTACAATTACCTATAAGAGAAGCAGGGGCAACTTCTTGTTGCAAAATATAAACAAGTTACTACAGTTCAATTGCCAAAATTCATTGTGTCAGGGTTATACTTTGGGGAATCATCCACAACACCAAAATTCTTGATCTCATTCTTGACTTGCTACCAAAAGATAATACCCACACAAAACAATAATAAGAAACAATGGCCTGCTACCATGTAATATAAGACCGGAGACTCTAGTAGCAGCCAATGAGATGACAAAAAACATTGTAGTTGTAGTGCTTTTGAAAAATCAAAAGATGTGAAAGTGGTAGCCTTCATTTGTTAAGTTCATGACTACTCTTATATATCACATAGATGCAAGTATGCCCAACCAAGGCCGAATATATTACACTAATACAGATAAATCATCACTAGATGACCAAAAGGTTCAAAACCAGTGCAAAAGATAATACAAGAAATGCTGATAAAAATAAGACAAAATGTCAATTACAACATAACCCTAATTAGTCTGAACAGGCATTTCGTCTGACCATAGTAAGAACTCGAAGAAGGCTTATCCAACCATGGTGCGCTTTCGACCTCTTTGACGCACTGTAACAAATTGGAATGCAATAAGAAAACAATAAATGAGATACATATAACAAAGCATCAATCCTAAATAAAAGAGAAAAAAGAACCAGCTGGATGAAAGGTCCAAAGATTTAACCTTGGGCTAGCTTGTTCATTGTTGATGACCATTGCTTTGAGGACTTCTTGTAGGCACCAAGTATCCGATCCATCTATACAAATACATGGGCAAGTAATCAGACCAGTTTGTACTTATATTTTATTCTGTCTGTTTCCAATTTCAAAAGCAAATTTTCATTCCCAGAATCAGACATTGGAAACATGTGATGTGCATTCTGCCACTGTTATAAATTCCTAAATACCGACCCTTTCCAGAATCTTCATTAAGTAATGTCAATGTCATTAATAAAAAATCAATAGTCAATTACGGGAAATTAATACTATACTAATAATAAGAGAAGAATTGACACTGGAACAAACTAACTAAATCCAACTGGCTTTACCACATTCCCACACGAAGAATGCATTGAAACCAAGGCCCTCTCGAGTACATATAAATCGACCGCTTTGTCTTCTGGAAGGGTTGATGTGAAGCTCAAACCAAAGTCAATGAGGACCTGACAGAAGAATTGGTGTTTGTGAAGCAGCTTATAATATTAGCAAAAGCACAGAGAAAAAAGAAAAAGAATGAAACTCACCAGCTGGTTTATGCCACTCCTGAGTAGCATGTTTGATGTGGTCAAGTCTCCATGAATGAGACCACCATCATGTAATTTACCAATTGCATCACCAATCTGCATTGCTATATCATCCAACTGCTCTTCCACAATACCATGCAGCCCAAATTCAAGAAATATATCTTTAACAGAAGGGCCTTCCACATATTCAAACGTCAGGGTATGCTGCACAGGGTCAACAGCATATAGCACTGGAGTAGAAACCCCAAGTCGTCTTGCTTTTGTCATGCACCTAGCCTCCTGCTCCAGAGTTTTATATTATGGAAGAAGTAAGAACAAATTTCTAATTTTTACTGTATGGAAAATAATTATAATAGACGAGATCACATAAAGAAGTAAAGAACTGACAGCATTTAGGCGCTTGAGAGTAAGTTTTGAATCCAAAGATGGGTGCCTATACTTCTTTGAGAAGCGTTCCTTGACAATAGACTTCCTTCCCACAAAATTCGACTCGAAAACTCTCTGAATGAGAATATCCATGTCAGAAACTGGAAATGAAAACTCTGCAGGTTAAAAGGAGACTAATTGCAACCGAATGGGAGACTGCAAAAGAATGGAGCAATTATTTTTACTGGTATGTAACCCTTATCAAGCATGTAAGACTTAGCTCCAATTCCTTTGCAAATTCCCAAACAGGATATTAGATGGGAAGTATCATGCTTACAGCTTCAGCTCCTTGCTTAATCAGAACGAGGGAGCCATCTTCACCTGTCGCTTCAACTTCCATTACGAAAATCTAGGCAATACCCTAGTGCTGTGAAAGCACACTGAAACGGTACCACCTGGTGGAAATAACCACGTAAACAAAAGCTGAAACTTTTACAAGCAAGTGTATAACAACAAAAATAAAATATCAAATATATATATATATATATATATATATATTTGAAGACATTCTTATCTTGAAGGACCAATTTTATTTTAATTTTTTCTTAAACACCAGGATTGGGGTCCTGAAGTAAGCAGAAGTGCAGAGATTTGAAGAGAGCTAAAGCAGATATATGAATTTGACTTATGTTCAACCGAAGCATAACATCAATTCAGAATTACTAAATATTTAACATTTCATATTCTGTACTTCTCCTTTATCAGAAATAAAAAAGACGGGAACGAAGTTAAAGAGAGCGTACCTCAGTTTGCCTTCCTTTCTATAGAGAAAGAGTTGTATATATTTTAATTCCAAATGTTAACGCTGGAGAGGCAGAGTGAAAAGATGAGCAAGAGGCAGAGCAAAAAGCTAAAGGAAGAATAGGGCGTCAGGGTCGGGGAGAAAGCCATGGGTTGGGCTCCCGTGGAACTGGCTTGGGTTTGGGCCGAATTATCAAAAACGACATCGTTTTTATAATGTGTAAGCTTGGACAACAATAAGCGTAGCACAGCGACATCGTTTTCCTGTGGTTTAGTTTTTGTTGTTCTGGCTCTGCATTACGTACCCTAACCCTGCTTCTCCTTCGGAATCAATTCTCAGTTCACTAAGGAATTGAACACTGTAGCTTCAAATTTTTGTTCTTGAATTTCAATTCTGTTGAAAGTGATCGTACTTACAAAATGAAGAGGGCAATGCCGTGGAGTGATAAGGATGATGATGATTCGTCGTCGTCAGATTCAGAAGCAGATGAGAATGTCAATGCTGGCAAGACCAAGGAAAAAATATCTCAAGGTTTTATTTTTTTATTTTTTTAATATTTGAATTTGATTGGAGTTAATTGTATTTCTATTTGAGTGGTCAAGATTATTGAAATTGGCTTCATGTAGCTAATTATTAGCATTTTGAAGTGAATGGCATGAAGAGCTCAAAATGTTATCATTTTTTTTTTGGTAGCATGCTTAAGGAAATCAAACGAATAATGGGCTTGAATATTTATTTTATAGGTTGAAAGTTATTCATGCTACTCTGGATTCCACAATGGTTGGTTACTTTGAACTCAGAAGGATTAAATATGAGAATATCTAAATGATTTTACTGATTAAGTGGTTAATATTGTATTGGATGATTTTACATTTCTTCTTATCAATGAATGTATATATACCAATTTATGTAACTATCAGTACAAGTGTTGATCCTCAGCTAGTTTTACCTGCTAACTTGTTGAAGAGCATTCCTCTTTCTATTTTTACTAACTTTTGGTTGCATATGCATAGTCAATTCCGGGAGGAAAAAGAGTGGTGTTGATTTCGAAGCACTGAAGCGATTTGGCTATAGAGGTGGACTATCAGTTCTAAAAGTGCCTCCTCCAAAGGAAGATGTTAAGCAAGATTGGTCTTGGTCTACTGGCAAAGAGCATCGTGAAGCTAGAGAATCTGAAGAATCCTCTGAAGAACCAGGGAAAAAAAGAGCTGCAGTACTGGATGGAGAGCATCTCACAACAGAGCATAAAATCGAGAAAGACAAGAAAAATGCTTCCTTCTCGCAGAAGGAGAAGAGAAAAAGAGAGCTTGGTCAGGCTAGTAGGGGGAAGAATTATGTGGAAGAAGAGAAAAGATTATTGAGAGAAAGTGGTATTTATTCTGGGTTTGATACATAATCTGATGCTTACAACCATATTTCCTTGGAATGTAATGCATGTAGTGACTTTATTATAAAGAACCTTTATTGCTGTAAAAAGATTAGATTGTAAAATCTGTAATTCACAGTTCCCGGGAATATGAATTTGATTACATTCTGTGTGCATTGCAAAGATATTACTAGATAAGATGACCAGTGTTTCTGTTTTGAACTTTAAGGCTGCTCAAAATTGAGGTCTTTGCTGAAGTAGGACCTATATTAGAAAAGAAAAGTATTGTGATGGTTGTCATATGGCAAAAGCCATGTCGTTGGTGATCTTGCAAAACTGAGATGGTTCAAGTGTTTTATTGCTGTTTATGATAAACGTGTTATCAAGCATTTCTAAAAGTACTCTTTTGCTTAGACTTGGGATATACGGGACCTTTACTGGCTAAACTGATGATAAGTCAATGTCACCTCTGGCCATGATTGTCTTAATATTTATGGGCTCATCAAATTGTAAATCATTGAACAGAGGCAACATCTTGACTCTGGAGAGCAGATCCATGCGATGCCATTTTGGTTTGCGTTGAAAATTAATTTTCGGTTGCTCAAAACTTGATGCTCTCTTTGTATATCAATGTATTTAATTTATTCGGGGCTATTTTTATATCTGACTGTTCAGTTAATTCAAAAGCCTTCGACTTCACATAACTTAGTAATGTAGCGTTTTTTTTTTATATACATTATTAATTATAAATTGAAGACTGAAAGCATTACTGTAACTGCATAAGATGAAACTATATCACATCATCTTAACAGCAATTAAAAAAAAAAATAGAGACCATTTATAGGCTTATAGCATTTAATTATTATTGCAAAAATATATACGTATTTTACAGTGTTAGCCTATAATTTTAAGGAATTAATTATAACATTTATGCAGTGTTGTAATACTGCAACTTATGACGTTTGATTAACTGTTAGTAAATTTTTCTTATCCATTTCATAGCATTTATTAGTTGTTTTTACACTATCATTCATGATCACATCATAGTACAATATTTTTTTAATAGGATAGACTATTATAATTTATTTATTTTTTTGACTTAATTTGATATATTATTTTAATTTGATATATTTTTTCATAATATCTGGTCTCCTACGATCATGGGTAGAAAAAAAAGTTGAAAATATAATTTTTTTAATATCTATTCAACAACTCTTTCCACCGTTAGATTATAAAAAATTAATGACTATTAAATGATATCAAAATTTTAAATTATAATAGTTAAAACCTGTTTTAATACTGTAAAAATGTAGAATTTTTGTTTTGGTTCTGGCCTACATAATATGGACACCCACCAGTGGCATTCAGTTGTTCCCTTTAGCATATGCCTAACCTGGCAAATGTCACTACGGACAGCCTAGTCTTGGCTATTAGATTCTATATAATTCTGATTTCCTTTTTTTTTGGTTAGAAGCACGAATCTTATCTAAGACTAAGAGGCAAAGCTACTTCAATTAATTTTTTTTGAGTAATCACTATTTAAATGAACGAAGTTATATCCCTTAAATCAATTTTTGTTATACAACTTGTTCTGTTCTCTGATAATGTACATTAGCATTTATTAGCAAATTTTCTTCTTAAGAGATTGATACAAATAAGATTCCCCACTTTAACTTAAAAGAACTAGAGTCTAGAGAGCTCAATCCTCTACAACGGAAATTCAAATCAGACTTGTGAACAAGTCCAAGTCTGGCTCACCTTTCCCCGTCACATAATGGCAAGGCCGCAGAGGTGAAAAAGGAAATATATATATATATATATATATATATATATATGAAACAAAATTCCTGGCTTTTTTGGCATCTCGGTTAAAGTCATACTTTACTCTATTCATGAGCAGCGTCAGATGTACTCGCAAGCGTCCTGTATATGCCTCTAATGGTGTTTGGAGTAGTTCTACAGCAACCTCCTACAAGGGATGCACCCGCCTCACACCATCTGCTTACATAAGAGACAAAATCTTCATCTGAAACCCCAGTATTTTGCTGCAACACACACAAGTGCAAGGCAGAGTTAATTTGGTATGTTACAATTTTAAGAACCAAAAATAAATTCCTGCATTCTGTTTGGATTTTCAACAGCATAAGGAAAATTAATCAAATTCTTAGTAAATTGACTCTATAATTTAAGCATTTTATGATTCCCTTCCCTTTCGCTCTGTTAAATATCCAAACAGGGTATATAAATTTCTCAAATTGAATGTTAAGAAGACCACTGATAAAATCATGACTGACAATAAACAGTTAGGCCTACACTGGTACCAAATGCACATAATAACATGAAACACGATTTACACTATCTGATTAGTAATTCATAAAACAAGCGGAATGAAACTCGCAGTAATATTTTTGTTTGCTGCAATTCAAAGTGAGATTTTTGCATCAACAAAGGCAGTTACGCCCATTAAGATAAGACTGTAAAGTAGTATCTATCAACACTCTACTAGCCTTCATCCTAAATTTTTTACATCAATGAAGGCACTTTGGAAATATGCTTATGGTCCATGCTTCTGGGACAAGACAGAGAAATACATGTTGGCATCTCTGACCATAGAGCAATTTATATATATATATATATATATATTAAATAAGAATTATACCCAAAAACCTTTAAACTTTCTCATGTTCATTCAGGTCTAAATCGGGAGCAATTTTCAAATTCCATAAACTTGGTAGTTAAGGAACATATGAGATATATTTATATCCCATATAGGTGGGCCCAAGGGACCCTTGACCTATTGGATGGAACCAAGAGTCTTAACCACTTAACCAAACCCTTGGAGTTGCAACCATAGGGTAAATAAAGTTATTTTCAGTAAGGAACCCAGTAAAATTGCAGACTTCCAATTTACTAAAAAGAAAATGAAATATTTAATATACACAACAATCAAGTCTAGTAGGATGAAAAGGAAAACATTAGCTATCCCAAACAATTTTACATCTTTCATCCATTTGCTGCTCGTGTGCACCGAAATTCAAAAGATCAGATCAAAACAAAACTTACCACCCACTCTTTACGATCAGCATCGTAAAACTCACCACTGTTGGGATATATAAGTATTGGTTTAGTAGTTGCCTGAAAAAAATCATTCATGAAATAAGTTTTCCGTTAATCAGAGAGATATATGGTTATATGTGATAAAATAACTCTTTAAATCTCAAAAAACATAGGGAGAACAAAAAGAGGAAACGGACATGTAATTATCTGATTATTAGCAATCAGAAATAATGTTTACGAACATTCCATTATAGATTGGAGGAGAGAGCAATTTCTGCTATCACCAAATGCAATTTTACTGCAGTTGAAGGACGAAAACAGCCAAATAATTTAACATGTCTTGTACTCAGAAGTAACAAGTCAACTTTAACGATATCTTCACTATCGGACTACCAAAAGAGTTCACCATGTAATAGGCAACTTCAACTAAAACTTACTTGCAACTATTCAAAGGTTAAGAACAAATAAAACATGTAATTAGCAGATAGTACAACTGTATACTTTTCAACTCTTGATTCAAGCAAGACCTGATACTGTAAGTGGGGATGTAAATAACTGCATTAATCAAAACCTAGGTGCAGTGTAACATAAATGTTTATCTAGCATGGTTCTGATGTTTCATCTTAAAAAAAGTTAGTTAAGAAATTACAAAATGAAATAGTACCAATTCTATGAGACTTATTGGTATAACCAACAGAAGACCAGAAAGAACAATGATTGTACCTTCTTAATAGCTAAAACCAGTTCAAGAATAAATCTAGGAGGCGTGCAGTTGATTCCTACTGCAACTACCTTTTTGGATGATTCAGCAATTGAGACACATTCAACCAAAGAATCCCCACTAACCACATTAACACCATCCTTTGAGTTAAAAGAAAACCAAGCAGGAACTTTTATGTCTTCTTCCTCTAAGAGCTCGGCATAAGCCTGCAAGAATGAAACATAATTAATGAGAAAGTTTGCACCGAAATTAAAGCAAAAAACAATGTTCTAAGTACAAAAATGTCCTCAGCTATTTAAACCAACAGCTGAAGCTATGACTCAATCAGAAATTTGGGTGTTGACCCAAGGAAATAAATTGGACATATTAGTAATAAATCTCTGGGCCACGCATACAGTAAATTTTACTCAGGTGTACTCTAAAACTTCAATCTTCTAAGAAAAAACATAGAAGTGTACCAATAACCTTAAGCCTAGTTGAAAATTTCTAAAATATTTTGCTACACTTGGATAAGATAGTTAGTTATATTGCTAGGACAGAAACTTACACAACATATCCATGAATTTTAACTTTACAAAGGAAACTTATTGAAATATCATTTGATATCCAGAAACGTCTCATTAGTACCTTAGCTTCTAGCTTATTTGGAACTGTTTCAAAAGCTATCAGGTCAGGACCAGATTCCACAAGGACCTGAACTCTTCTGCGATGAAAATCTTTCAAAGAGTCTAGAGTGATTAGATCACCATAGTCTCCACTGCAAAAAGAAGACAGCAATAAAATAAAATACACACGATAACTAAACTATTAGATCATTTCAACGAAGTTTGAATCAAACAAGGGGCACAGAAACACAGCAGATGCTAACAAATTTATTTTAGGGTTCCATCTGTTATTCAGGCCACAGAACATGGCTCAAAATGGGGTGGATAGTGATATATTCACTTCTGCCAACGTCATGCAATTATTTGTTACAGAACTGTGATCCTTCATAACACGATTTAAGGATCATTATATCATTGTACTTAAAAAAAAATGATTCACAAACATGTAAACACAAAGAGCTCAACTGAAAAAATATTGGCAAGGGAAATAAAACCAAATTTTCATAATTCCAAGAACCAGCAGTTTCAAATCGTGAACTGCTAGATTCAAGTTGCAATCTCATTAATATTGAAATTGCAGCACACTGGTTTTGTCATGACTTCCGTAAACAGTCTTGACTCACCTGTACTCAGATCCATCAGCTAAATACGCCCCATAGCTGCCAACAGATGCTGCAACTAAAATTGGACGATGTTTGAGAATCCTATCATCTCCAGTGCTACCCTCAGTGCTTTTACATATCTCATAATACATATCGCGTGCCTCACAAGCAATTTCCACACTTTTTTTAAGCATGGTTTCACTTTCTTCCCTAGAGAAGCCTCTTTTCTCAAACCCCTGAATGGTAGCCTATAAATGTTCAAGTAAACCTAATTGTTAGTTTCAGAAAGAGCAAGACAAATACAGAGAGAGAATTGTTAACACCTGATATGATGCTGTGATTATAATATCTGCACCAGCTTCAAGGTAGTCGAGGTGCACCTGCTCCATTTAGCAACTCAGTACGTGATGGAAAGAAACCATCATTAACAAGACAAATGGCTCATCAAATAAGATGACTACAATCCCAGTAAAATAACAATCATTCAATTTTAAAAGAAAATTGAAACAAGATTGTAATTTGTCAGTTTTCAACTTTCTAGCATCAAATTTCACTTCCATTTAGTGAGAAATCACATGCTATGACGATATGGTGGTCCAAATTCAAAATATTTACTAAATACTTCTATTTTATGGTACTACCTCTCACTGCAAGATTCCGGTAAAATGTTTAGCCATCCAATGTCTACTTCATACTAACGCTACTGCCTTCTCCTCTAAAGCCTATAAAATACCCAAAATGACCTCGTGAAGAAACGAATTTACAATGTGAAATCAGTACTACTAGATTCTACATGAATAACTACGTAAACATGATCTCAACAGAATATCTAAATATGAAACACAGGAAATAAAACGTACTTCTGAATCTCTAAAACGTTCCGTTTCATAATTGAACATGAATGAAAAAGCTAAAAACTACTCGTTGTGTAGTTACAGAGAAAGAGAGAGAGAGGTGCCTGGCGAATGAGGTGAGGCGAAGTGAGGAGGCACTTGGCACTCCACAAAGGATCATTAAGGTCAGCACCGTGGCGCTCGAGCTCTGTAGCAAGTCCGCCGTCGATGACAGCTGTGCCACCAGCCTGCTGTAGAAAATTCGTCATTAACGAGGACGAAGACATCTCGGCGCTGCGCTGTACTATCTGAGTTCTTGATTTGGTGCGACTCAAGTGTTAAGTTAAGTTGGCCGAGCTACGAGAACCTAACTGAACCCGACACGACAACTGGAGCACTCATGTGTCGCCACGCTGTTTTTAAAATTTGTAAATACACATATCTTCCAAATTCACCCCAAACCTTTATGATATTACATAAGTTTGATAAACAAAAGTTCCATTAACTCCCTGAAGTTTTTTCTATCGCTAAATAAAACCAATGCTGGACACTTAATTGATTTGAATCATTAGAATTTGAAATATGATCATCATCACCCAGTGCTTATCTCTTCGTAAGATTCCTATCCAACGTGAGTCGTGATGGTTATGATGACCAAAAAAAAAGGGCGATGGATAAGCATGACATAAAGGGGTGTTTAGCAGTGCATATCCTTTGGTGAAAAATACAATCACATGAAGGACTGCCACTTAAAAAACAGAGCATGAGCATCTCTGTCTGCTTCAATATGCATCAGTGGGCAACAAGACCAGAATACTTGTTCAGAGAAAGAATTGGAACCCATTCCCATCCACTAGCTACACAACACCAAATGTCTCTATATTCTCCATCGTGACAATTCATAGTGGAATATATTTCAGATCTGCACCCAAAAACTAGTTTAGCCTACTTTGAGTTTATCAGGGAATATCTGGTTTGGATTTGTTTTGTATATTAAATCAATAGAACTCTTTGTAAAATTAAATGAAAATTCTCTCGGAACAAGAGTCGAGAAAAATTACTAAAATTTTCTTTAACGAACTCAACTTGATAGCTATACCAAGCTGATACTCTTGTACTTGAGGCAAATAAATAATATTATAGAGGTGACATCTCCCATTATAGCCAAAATCCTCTCCAACAGCTACATTTACCTTAGTCAACTTAGGCTCAGCTGACCTTTCCCATCACAGGATATATAACTATTGGTTTAGTAGTCACCTGAAAGAATAATTGATGGAAATACGTTCTCTATAGAGCAGAGCGCCAGGCGGTTTTTCATAACTCAACCCTCTTGAAAGACTAAACTAACGTACATCTCAGAAATAAAAATTATGAAGGACAAATAGGAAAAGGAAACAAGTTTACAACTCTACTGACAATTTGTAATATAGATTTGAAAAACTCAAAAGGCAGAACAATTTCTCTCGTCAAGAATCACCATATACAGCAATAGCAGGCAAGTCTTGTCGTCACAGATAGCATCTTAAGTTCACCATGTAATCACAGGTTTCTTCGTCATAAGACTAAAGTAAAAAGCTTCAAATTTTTCAAAAAACCACTTTTAAGTTAGACACATACTTGTGGGTGTACTACTGTCAAAGTTTTCTTCAAAGTCGAGAACTAGGCCAAGAAGATAAAAAGAATCACTGATCAGTCAAGGGATTCAGGATTTAATTTTCCCAATGAATTTGTCTATGCTGACATTTGTCGTTTCATACATTGAAATAGAATCCGAACTTTAAATATATTGTAATGGTGGTCTTAAATAGGCACTGGTGACCTTGATTACCTCGTATGTAATATGATGGATTGTGTGTACCGTCAAGTTTAAAGGCATGCGAGTTATTTTCGGCACCACCACCAAAATTCTTGACCATTTATTTGTTCTTAGGTTCTCAACCCCCGACTATTCCATCTTCAAACCACCTGGAATTTTTTGGCATCAACATGTATAATTATTATCAACAGATTTATGAGAAAAATAATAATCATATATTTTTATTAGCTAAATTCAGTCCACAAATAAATCTAGGATGTGTGCAATTTGATTCCTAATGTAATTACTTTTCTGCATGATTCAGCAGTTGAGGCACATTGAAGGACAGAATGACTTCTAACCACGTTGACACCTTCCCTTGAGTTGAACGAAAACCAGGGCCGGAATTTTTATGTCTTCTTCCTCTTAAGAGCTTGGCATAAGCCTGCAAGAACACAGCATCATTGAAGAAAAAGTACGAAAATACTGAACTGGTAGCTTAAATAGTACTATTCCCCCGTAATCCTTATTAGTTATTAGGGTTGCACGCGAGTTCATGTCAGCACTGTGTCAACTGAAAAAACAACATAGAAAGGACATCAAAGTAGAAGACACTGATTTAACTTGGGTTTTCGATGTCATATTCATGCCACAGGAGAATACCCCATAAACTACTCATTTTACAAAATACACTTCAAAAGGGTGTTTCAATCTTTAACAGGACTTCTGGATGCTAGGATGATTTTAAGTTTATGCCTCGGGCAAAATAGTCCATGACCATGACAGCACAAAGAGCTTCGTCAAAAGCAAATGCAACGACAACATAACTAATATCTAAGCAATTTGAAAAACGAGTAATATCAAGAGGAATGGAATTGCAGATATCAACTTACGTAATGGAATTGCAACAAGCAGGGTTGACTCAGCTGTACTCACCGGATTACTTATGTCGTCATGGCAGTTTTCAATTTATAGAGGCAAAGATTTTCAAAATTTACCCCGACAACACTTCGTGATATTTTTGACTCCCCATAAATGTCGAGTTTATTTAACAAATCCTGAAGCTTCAATTAAATTTGTTTCCAGTATTTTTATTTTTGATTTTTGTTCTTTGAAGTCATCTTCATTTTTTTCGCTTCGAAGCCAGCAAATATTTGCTCTTCATTTGTGAGCAATACGAAGTTGTTGATTTGGAAAGCATCTGGAATTGAACTAATCGAACAAAATTTGATGCAATTCAAGGAAAATAATTACAGCGAAACGATTAGGATTTGAAATGGAAGTACAGCTTCATCTGTGTTTGAACATATATGGTCTCATCTACACATGTGTGCATGAATACGTGCGAATAGAAAATAATTGAAATCAAGGGCCACGAGTAGGGGCGAAGCAGAAACATCCATGAGCTTGATCTTCAGGGATCATGCCACCTCCCTTGCTGGTATCTATTGCATCTAGTAACCTCACCACTTCATCCATATCAGGGCGTCTTTCGGGGTTTGCATCCCAACATTTTCGCATTATACTTGACAATGAATTTGGGCAACATCTTGGGACATCTGGTCGTAAATTCTGTTTCAAATAATGAATACTTTCAGATTAATGTTCTCCTCTGAAAAGTGAACAAGCACTTAAAAAAAAAATTGCAACTATGTATTACCTGTCGCACAACTGCAGATGAAACTTCGGCAAAACTAAGATCTGCGTATGGCATGTCACAGCAGTAGATTTCCCATAGGCATATGCCAAAGCTGTAGACATCGCATTTCCTATTGTAGGGCTTCCCATCAAGCACCTTCACGGAGAGAAAAGAAAAATAGCAACAAGTTCATTTAGGGATACAATTGTTATTCCAAGTTTACCAAAAAGGTTAATGCGTAATAACAAATTTGAAGCTAAAATGGTCTTCTTCAATATCTGACGAACTAGAATTAGAAAGAACGGGGTACCTCAGGGGCCATGTACCCAAGAGTTCCAGTTTCGCCGGTCATGTCCCTTGGATTCTGAGCTTCAACTCGAGCCACACCAAAGTCAGCAATTTTCAAAGTTCTATGGGCATCTAGCAACATATTTTCTGTCTTCACGTCACGATGTACAATCTTTTTCGAGTGAAGATAACTCAACCTGCAAAAGTGGAACAAAAACTTCAGCACTTTTAATTTCCAAAAACAAGAAAAACAATTGTCATAGTCAATTAACATCTGCAGTACTCACCCTCTAGAGAGGTCCAAAGCAAGTTGAATCACAACCTTATAGGTAAGTTTTTTCCTCCTATTCCTAATTAAGAATTTCTTCAATGTCCCACCTGGAAGGTACTCAACCACAACACAACAAGCCCTGGAAGGAAGAGAATTATTGTAATCACCCGCAGCACTTTTGGAAGGAATCTTAAGATTGGATGTTCCCATTGAAGCTCCAATGAACTGAAACAGAGTAAAGTACAATTAGAAAACTAAAATTTGAAATAACAGCTTTTCATTGCCACAATAAATTCCACTAATGATTTTATACAGAGACTGGGTCAAGAAAATAGTAATATAGTCAGCTGAAGATAACTTGAGTAAATTTTATGATCATTGGAAGTTAACTGGCTAAGCCATCTTATCCTATCACACAGAAAATCCACAAACTTTTAATCTTCAATATGCCTCTCTGTCTCTCTCTCTCTCTCTCTCTCTCTCACATAAAATTTACTGAAAAAGGTGTCATAGAAAACTGCTGACACTATAATAGTTGAATGAGATGGGGTTCATTAAAACAGGACTAGCACACCCATAATTGAAAAATAACTTTACCTTTGTAACATTTGGATGGTCAAGCTTTTGCCAAACGGCCACCTCTTGCCGAAATGATGCCCGGAGAGCAGCAGTTTCAGCAGATGTGGCCATCCCATCCTCCCCCCAATCCAATACCTTCACTACAATATCAAGAACAGAACAGAAATGGTGGTAAGGGTATTACAAACTGATCATTTGATGTTTTTTGGAGCTGCCATACACACACACACACATATAAAAGAAAAGAAAAAAAAAAGGAATTCACTTCCTGCATCTGATTACATTAAGCCAATGAACTCTATACTCATGTACATTTACATGTTCAAACTAAGTATCACAAAGTTTACCGAGTTAATAATAGTAGAGATATTGATGATTATCACAGCAAAAAATAATTAGAAAGGAATGCACATAAAGAAAGATGGAGGCATCAAAGCAAACATTCGCCATCTGGAACAAACTAATGTCCATATATGCAAACAGAGCTTTAATTACATTTGAAAAAGGGCTACTGACAGGAAACATAAAAGCATGCATAAATTTTGTCGATCTTGGCGTTACTTTGACTCATAACTGTCTCATGCACAATCTACCGCATAAACAATTCTAACACTAAAGACAATAACCAAGCGACAAACTGATTAAATCATAATATGTACTTTGCATGTGCGCTTGTACTTGATTAGTATGTCATTCAAGTAAAAAATTCAATCTTAAACTGTTACATACATAACGGAATCACAACTTTTAATATTAATTTTCTTTCGTCAAAGGGACATGACTGCTTCAAGTTAAAAAATGAACAAGTTACATAACCAGAAAACCAAGTCAAATAAATTTAACAACTTTTATGATAAAAAATGATTAAAATCCAAGTGACAGAATTACCTGCTACATCTTGGTCATCATATAGACCACGGTAGACAGTTCCATAAGTCCCACGAGCTATTTCATTCCTTATATCAAGCTTAGCCAAATCAATCTCCCACTCCTCTTTTCTCCTGGACTGCCCTTCTCCGTCCTTCGACCAAACCCTGCTCAAGTGCTTCTCCAGCTGAATATCCCAGCTCTTGAAATCAATCTTATCTGCTCTAAAAAACATGTGCCCATTGCTACCACCCTTCACATCATTCACCTTAGACAGCAAGGCGTTATCTCCTGTATAGTTATCTGATTTCTCTTTCTTTGGGGCATCTTCAACCTCGACTCCCTCTGCACTGCTTGATTCCATCTCTTGGGTAATTTGATTTGGCAGAACAGAGGGCGCAAACAAATCAAAACTATTGAGCAATGACTTTATTTTATACCCAGAAAAGGACACACAAGAAACTTGTTTAGAGATATATATGTTGAAAAAAGAAGGTTTAACTTCTGACTTTTCTTTCGAAACCAATCTTTTTTTTTTTTCTTAAACTTTGAAACCAAACCAACCCACTGAAACTGGAAACCCAAAACCCTTGACCACGAAAAACAAGACTTATACGCAGCTATGGGGAATAGGAAGAATAAAAAATGGAATAGAAATTGAAATGAACAGGGAAAGGAAGAGAACCGTTGGATGAAACGATAGATTCGTGAAACCCAAAAAAAAGTAGGGTTTTGTGGAGGAGAATTCAAGCGTGGAAAGGAAAAAACCAGTTGGAAGAATTTGTAACAATAAAGATTGTGAAATGTTGAGGAGATAGAAAAGGCGGGGATTGTGGCCTAAAATAGCTGCGTCTGCCAGACTGCTTCAAATCAAACGATATTTATTTAACCTTATTCACCTGTCACTTTTAACGGATTTACCGGTATTTGAAGAAGATTTTCCTTCCCTCCAAATTGACCAATTTATCCCTGAGTCAAAGTTTACTTGCTTTTTGCTTTAATTTTCAGCTATAAAAACACTTTCTATATTGTTCGATAAAATGACAACCGCAACTTAGAAGTCAAAGGGATTATATGCATTTTGTTAATGTTGGGTCAATTTAAGCAAAGTTCTAAATTAAACTACCAAGCTGTTTCAAATATAAGAGATGATTGTGAAGCCTCAGTGTATTGATGATGGAAAGATTTTTGGTTATAATTGGAGTTAAGAAACCACACGGGTCAAACAGCATAAGCCAAATCGATGTTCTGGGTGTGATCTGACAGAGTTTTCCATTCTTTTGCTGTTTCTAACGACTTTTAGGAGTCGGAAAAGGCAGATATTAAAACGTTGAATCCATATTCGGAGCTTGAAAATCTAAACTGTTTTGTAATGTATGTAGTACAAGCAGCATAGTGATTCTTGTAGCCACCCGGTGGCCACGAATGATATAGCCTATGCATTAGACCCAAATATACGTGGCCTGGGGCCGGCCTTCTTGGATGGTGAACAGTATATTCGATCGTAGGAAAAAATTATGTCATTCTAAATTTCTAATGATAACCCCATTTGCAGATCCTATTGCTTGGGGTTTCTAACAAGCTTATAAACAATTTGGAATTTGGACATATTGAAAAGACAATGCATTAGCTAAAATAAAATAATGACGAACAAAATGAAGGTCTAGTGGTCTACCACGAAGACTTTTCAATATTTCATTGATTGTCCTTTGTGGAATACTTTTAAGAAAACATTTGACATTTGGGATGCATTAATATATTTGTAGAGATATATTAGTTTTATTTATGAGGGGTTATTATGACTTCACAAATCACAACTTGCAACCTTACCCCAAATATGTGAAAGTTGTAAAATTGCTGAAGCTGATTAGGGTAGGCAGCTGTATCACAATATTATGATGATAAAGTATGATTAGACCGGTTGACACCCCTTTCTGCCCACCCACCGAGTACGTAATTTGCTTACAGAACATTTTATTTATTTTTAGAAAGAAAATAAAACATTTCACTTTGAATATTCCTAGCATTCCTTACAGGGTGTGGATGTGAATGTCTATCAGCATCTCATTTTATCACTTGCATTAGCCAAGTGTTTTGAAGAACAAAGGTCGAATCTCTTCTTTTTCCTTTTTGATTTTTTGTTTTTGTATATATAAACAAAGATAAGGGTGGATTTTTTATCTTAATAGTCCACAAATGAAACAGTCTACAAGCTTAATCTTCAGCCCTTCCAACAACTTATGTTGGATATGCCCAGAAAAGATTTGGTTGCTTTAGTATATCAAAACCAAAACCCAACATGGGCGTGGCGTGAGTCAGAATTAATCAACAATCAACCCCATATCATCCTGCCGTCACAATCACACTTCCACATTGGTAAACATGACCCTTTTCAAGCATCTTAACGTGGAAAGATGGAATTTCATGGGGGTGGGGGGCTCACATAGAAATTTCTGGCTTACATGGGCGGCTTGAACTAATAAATAAGCCAATTGACTTATTAATCCAAGGAATTCGAATAAACGTGTGGCAAGCGCACGCCAATTTGTGAGGGAAAGTTCAATAAAAGTTTAAATGAGAAGTAGACCAACGGATCCATGGACGTCAGGCTAGACTCCAGAGTCTCCTCGTCCCTTTGAACCGTTCTTGATTGCAAAGTATTATGGGCCTGTTCCAGGAACCAGGATTGACTAAGGGAAGAGGCAACATTAAATTATGTGATGCAGTCGCAACTTTTTTCTTTACCAACCAAGTTTCGGTGTACATATTTCTTCTTTGAAAGTGTGAATGTGTATCTGCGCCCCCTAACCTACAGGCAGAGGCTGAAAAGTACTACATTATTATTACCATAGCCAGAATACAGTTTACAAGAGGCTTTTTTGCTGTTACATTTGAAAGATGGTAAGATTTCCTTAAATGATGTTGTTAACCGCACATTGACTGAGGCACCACTTTTTTTCCTTTTTTTTCTTTTTGGCAATATGTTGTTGCAGTATAGTCCACTCCAGGATAGGCACAAGCTGCATTCTGTTAAGCAAGATTTTGTGATCAAAGGAACAGCAAGATAGATTCTACTCCTCCTAGCCAAGTATATAAACTGCTTCAGCCTGTGCAAATAATATGAAACTATACTGTTAATCCACACAAATGAAGTTCACAGTTCTGAAGAATCATCTATGAGAATCATAACTACTTCTATAAACTTTACAAATGACGTATCTTATGGAGCAATCTGCTCTATAAGCAATAATTATAAGGATAACATCTCCACTGATTGGACAATGTTCAATCCACCTGTCACATAATATCCCCACAGACTTTATATGAATAAACAAGTTTAATGCTTGCTCTTTTATTAATTCAACTACATCCAATTCCCATACCTTGAACACAATGAAACCATATTCCACCAACTATATCTACAGCAATGTCGATGTGGCTACAGGTAAAAGCATTGCTCTAACGCTAAAGCTAAATCCTTGGTTCATGTTAAGCAAGTTCAAATAAAAATGACTAACCTTGAACCCTGAAGAGAACACTACCATCTGAAACTTGTTGCCCAGCTGTTAATTGAAGCCCGTGGACAAACCCAGCAGATGGTGCCTTCACTACGTGCTATTAAAGAGAGCAGAAAGAAACAAAACAAAACATATAAATTATTTCACAGCTTTTAGTTAAAGAGGGAAAAGATAAAATTGCAGGAAAAATCTTACAAACCTCCATCTTCATCGCTTCTAAGACTAAAATAGGTTGTCCTTCCTCCACCTTTGTCCCATCCTTCAAAAGAACCTTGACCACTAAACCAGCCATGGGAGCTACCACAGTCCCTGGAGGGACAGTTGATGTTTGATGACTTGTTTTATGTTGAATTTCATCATCATCAGACAACTCGAGCCCCAATTTTTGTCTGAAATGATGGTGATGCAACCCATGCCATGCATGAATGTGCTTAGTCCGATCCTGCCACCCCAAGTAAGAGAATCTTAACTCAATACTAATACAATGACACACACACACACTTAGCAGACAAAACATTATAACAATAAAATAGATGAAATGCACTAAAACCTGGAAGAGATGGCCTAGGGATAGTTCCCTAACACAATAGTATCCCTCATTAACCAAGACAATGTTCCACTACACCAATTCCAGGAAATGATTGAATAACCATTTGTTTCTTTATGAGCATGATTAAACTATCAAACACTTTCAAGTGTGACAGGTGGGACAGATAAGTGAAGGCCATATAGAGCAAGGGCATAACATGTAAAACTCAAAAGTAATTATGTATTCTGTTAATACTAAAATACAATATAATGCATGAAATTTTGATTATTTGAACCAAAATTTAGATGAAAATTTTACTAGGCAGCTTAGACGTACTCAAGGATGCCTCTAAATCAATTGACATGCAATCTAAAATACACTTTAAGAGAAAAGCATTTACCTTGGTATATACAGCTAAACTGACATCCATGCTAACACCATCAGATTCAATTCTAAAATCATGCTTCCCAAGGCATGTTGCCTTGACTTTTGAAACAGAAAATGCATCTTCTCCCATCTATATATGCATTGCGAAAATAATTAATTAATTTAAAGCAACCAGTGCAAAACAATCAAAAGAAGTAACTGAAAGAGTGAAGATGGGGCCCAAAAAAGAAATGCAAATTAACTCCAAAACGGGAAACAACATGCTAACTCTATCCTTTTAAATTCACGCTAAGAAGGTAAGCACCTCAATCAGATAACTCCCATCTGGCTGATAAGTCACAGTAAGTGTCAAAAGCTCTAAACGACTGCTATCATATTCATTTTCCCACTCAAGTTCCATAGTTCGTCTAGCATGATGATGAACTCGGAAAGGAGGATGAGCATACCATATGGGAAGTAAGCTGTGGCTCCCTGGAAAAATTGCCAAATGTAGATGCTAAGATGGCCAAATGGAACAGCTAAAGCAGATCCTAAGACCAAAGCAAGACCTTCAACTTACCAGGGGGACTTTCCTTAAAAGTAGAATGTTCCTTTTCACAGATACATGCAGCTACTACCATTGCACTGAATCTGGCAGTGCTTAAAGCTTCCTTTGCTAATGTTGAACTACTAGGATCAACAAAGAGGTCATCTTTATGGTGCTCAATAAAATGAGTTTCCACGTTTCCACTTTCAAATGCCCTATGGTTAGCAAGTTTTTGAAGAAAGTTGATATTGGTTGGCACACCTGCAACCTGACAACAAAAGTTACCATCAATGATAAAATCAAAATTAACCAAAATCTGAAAGATAAATTATGATCATTGCATGATGCAGATCAAATAGCATAAATTATCTCCAGTATTATATCCTCCGTCTATGCAAGGCTTTGAAAACAGAATTTTAAAAATGCAGTTGATCAACTACATATTTTTCTTGGATGATAAAATGTACTTAAAGGGACTTCCACAGCAAGAATCATTTTGTAAAGTTGACCCATTGTTGTGAATATATGTAATGAGAACTCCATCTAATATAGTATTGCAAAAAGCTCAAACTTCAGTTGATTGCTTAAATGAGCAAATCCCACCTCAAAGTGTATTAAATCTTTTGCACTGAAGTTGAAGACAAATCATCAAAGGGTATACCTGAAAGTTGGATAAACAATTTTTCAATTTGACAAGTGCTGCAGCACGGTCTTCACCCCGAACGACAAGCTTTGCAATCATAGGATCATAATGCATGCTAACAGTGTCTCCTTGTTCAACTCCAGTCTCAACCCGAACTGCTAAATGGTGTAAATTCAAAATGAGAAATGACAGCAATTCATCAAAGTCGAAAGAAACGACTAACTGGGCACTTAAAAGTAGAGATTTGGTCAATCCAATAGAACAGAATGCAGGGAAACATAATTCTCCCATCTCAAACACGATTTTCAACTGCAAAAGGGGCTGAAAACTAGATTTAAGTTTTATCAAAATGAAAGATGGTCAGATTTCTCTAAGATAATTAAGGCTTAATCTACCAAAAAGTGAACAACCAAAAACATCATCGCTGACACCAATTCCCGAAAAAGGGGAATGGGGCATTTGTTTTTACTATATATAAGTAACTTGACTATCACATGAAACTTCACCTGCTGAAGAGACTGGAACAGGACGATAATGATGAAGAATCCCAGTCGCAGGAAGAAATCCTTTAGGAACATTTTCAGCATATATTCGGGCTTCAAAAGCATGACCTGAAAAATAATGAATAATTAAAATCCTGTCACAAGAATCAGTAATCATGATCACACAGGAAGCTGAAGTAATCCAAATCTGATGTGCTCTGAATACTCAAGGGCGTAATAAAAATGAAAAAGGCAGCACACGATTCATGTTTTAAAATGAAGAAAATAGAAGTAGAACGTTCTAGATAACGTGATTGCTCTAACAAAGGTTTATGCCAACCTCAAAGAACTTAATCACTATCTACACCAACAGTTTGATTAATTTACTCCTGCTAACTCATTTCATCGTTATGTTTATAGGCCAGCTACTGCTTTCGTCCAACCTCACCAAATTATGATTGGTGTTACAGCTATTTTATGCTTATCTCCAAGGATATATATTCAAATTCATCGAGCAATGGTTTGGAAAGAGTTATTCACTTTATTCATAAAATGTCATCTATAAATTAATTGCATGCTAAACTTTATGATTAATGTAAAATGACGGGAGGTCCAAAGGAATTTAAATTTAAATCTATCCTAGAAGGATATATTGCATCACTTTCACCATTTGTTTATTTTACTTGGAACAAAACAACAAATTCGCTTGTAACACGTCTTAAAAACTAGAAGTTCCAAAATCTTATGATTATATTGCCTAGGAGATCTGTCACTTGGGAACTACAATTGAAACATGCCAGAGTCATGCTTCAGAATTCCGGGCAATTTGGAAGTTGAAACAGGGTGTACTGGTAATATTAAGTCATATGCATGCCTCTCTTGCAGAGGGGAGAAAGTTCACCTAATAAGGGAACTTGTGATTGACTCAGAGGAAGAGGTTCCCCATTTGCAACACGGATTTGCCACTCTACAAGATCTTGGCCAACGACCATCTCCGTCACAGGATGCTCAACCTAGAGATGTATAAGCATGCTCCTCCAATTAGGATTTTGTTAAGCTTGTTGACTTAATATAACTTGTAGAAAAGAGGGATCAACACACCTGAAGACGGGTGTTCATTTCCATAAAGTAGAATTGACCTGATAGAGTATCGACTATGAACTCCACTGTGCCAGCATTGTGATATCTAACTGCCTTCAAGTATCAAACAGAAACTAAACACTAGTATTTATCATTGGAGATAAGATTCAAATTATCCACCAAATGTAAATATGCATGGAAATAATCATTACTTGATCATCCTAACAATAATTCATTAATATCATATAGACATGGACATCATCATTACTTAAGTTTATTGTTTTCAAACTGACTGCAAATATCATATTGATGAACAGATTGACATGGAAAATGATGTTACCTTGGCTGCAGATACAGCAGCCTGACCCAAGTGCGAGCGAAAGTCATTAGCAATATTTGGCTGCAACAATGGAGCTTCAATCATAACTTTTATAATTATACAAGGGAAAGCCTGAACCTAAACCTAGAATTTAGAAATGATTATTACAGCTGGAGCTTCTTCAATTATCTTCTGGTGTCTTCTCTGCACACTGCAATCCCTCTCATATAAATGCAGCACATTGCCATGTTTGTCTCCAAATATCTACAAATTAAGCAGAAGATAATCTAATGAAACAACAATATGTAAACTTAATAAACAATCATATTAATGACAAAATATCTAATCTGGAGATGTATAACAATCAAATTAATCTGGATTTGCCACCCTACTTTTTTTTTTTTTTTCCTTCAAAATGATGTTATCCAAATAAATTGAGATGAAAGATCATGAGGCTAAAATTTGTAAAATTAAAATTAAGAATCAAAAAGTCATAACCAAATTTAATTTGAAGAGCAATGTTAGGAGCGGTAGGCTACCAACCAACAAGTACCTGGACTTCTATGTGCCTTGGTTGAGTAATGTATTTCTCTAACAAAATTGTGTTTATGCCAAATGATGCAGCAGCCTCACGTTGTGCTCCCAAGAAAGAGTCAACAAATTCTTTCTGACTTTGTACAATTCTCATACCCTAAAAATCTGCAAATGGTGAGAACTGCATCTGAAAGAAATTAAAAATTCTACATAATAAAATAAATCTATTTTTCCCTGTGAACAAACTTTATGAAAATTGTTTTATGTAATTCTTCAAAAATTCCTTCTTTGATCTGTCAAAACAGGATGGAATAAAAATAAATAAATAAGCAATATGCAATCCGAATATAAGTTGATAAGCGCTGAAACCTAGAAACAATAGTTTTATAAAAATTGCACCATCAGCGATGCTAAGCAAATGTCAAATCACTGATCTTATCAAAATAACTAAAAAGGACTGCAAAGAGTATAACAAACCTTTCCTCCACCTCCATGAGTTGGTTTTATTAAGATAGGATACCCAATTTTATCTGCTTCCGATTTCATAAAATCAATATCTTGTTCATTACCATGATATCCAGGCACAAGTGGCACCCCTGCCGCTCCCATGATTCTCTTTGATGCACTGGTGAATGCATACAACGTCAATCAACTGAATAATCACAGAAATGCTCAAAGAATTCATAGAAAAGTAGCGAAATTAGATTGCACCTCTTATCACCCATGTCCCCGATGGCAGATACCGGGGGCCCAATAAATGTAAGACCCATATCTTCACAAAGCTGAGCAAAATCAGCACTTTCCGACAAGAAACCATAACCAGGGTGGATAGCCTATTTATCAAAACAAGATATCCACTCTGAAAAGCATGTCCTTGCATTAAATGTTCCCAAAATAATAAACAAATCATTCAACTTAACACATGAAGAGCATCAACTAAGTAATCCAATCACATGCCAATAATTGGCATCATTCATTTCACGAACTGTTAAATTCAAATCAAACCACACTAAATTGATCAATCAACTATTTAACTACAAATTGCAAATCTTATTAAGTAAATTAGACTTCAAAAATACATATAGAGAAGTATAAAGCTCGTTACCTGAGCGCCACTTCGAATCGCGGCGTCGACAATGGAGGAGCCCTTTAGATAACTCAACCGAGCTGGAGGTGGACCGATACGAATAGCTTCATCAGCAGATTTCACGTGAAGCGAGTCTTTATCGGCGTCGCTGTAAACGGCAACAGTTCGAATCCCTAACCTCTTGGCGGTTCTAATGATTCTGCAAGCTATCTCGCCTCTGTTTGCTATCAAAATCTTTTCTATCTGTTGTTGTTGCCGCTGCGAGGTTTTACTTTGAGAAGCTGATTCACTGAAGCGTCGGAAGGGGAGAAGGAAAGGCTTGTCGTTGGGTATTCGACTTCGACGGAGAATTGATGCCATTAACGACATGGTGTTTGGGTATGGAGCTCTTCAACTGAGACGCCAATCAGTTAATCCAAGAGTTTTGGGAACGCTGTCAAATCTGATAAGCATGATACTGCATTGCAACGTGTCTTTGGTCAATTTGCGTGAATGTGCAGGTTCGTTGGATTAGTTGGATTTGTATCTGACGTGGTGCTTACCTGGCAAACTCTTCCTGTCGCAAAGATAATTTTCTTTATTAGGCCAGTCTTGGGCTGTGCTCGACTTATTTTAATGGGCTTTTAAAACAGGTAGTTGGTAGACACTAAACGGGGACTTGGGTTTTCAAACAAGTTAAGAATGTTGCCACCCAAATTGATTTCAGGATACGATCCCATTATGTCAAGTGGCTCCCTTTGTAGTTTATTGAACCACACATTTAGTATCAAGTAAATCAATTAGTAAATACTTCTGAGAACTTTCACCAAACAATGTGAGCAATAGTTATATGTGACTTTAATATATTAAAAACAGTTGAAGAAATGGGTGGAGCCGTGGAGTGAAATACTTAAAAGAAGTCAAATTTTTCTGATTCAACTACGATGTCAATGCAAGCCAATGGACGCATTTAGACACTCCAAATCTCAAAGACACAAGATAGCAATGGCCTATCATTTGGCAGTTGGGCTGAATGAGATGACTATTACATAGATTTAGGTAGATTGAAGTAACCATCACAAAGATAGATTCGTGAGCTATCGCATCTTCGTCATGAATGAAAGGGAAAACGCATAAACAACCAAGAAATGACGAAGGCAAGGGGCTTTTCGCAACAGCCCATTAACACCTCTTCCAACTAACAAGAACAATATGCCACCTTAACATTTCATACATATTAGGGTGTCCAAAATAGCACATGGGATGGAATTTGGAGCCTCTTATGCCAGTTGAAAGTGGGGGCCAGTCGCAGTGGGCCAACCTGGGTTCTCTTTCTCTTTTGCTTACGCTTTACCTAACAACATAATAGCAATTATAGGATTAAAGCTTTTTCAGAATCTGTGACGTGGAAGCAACATGTGCATTTGCTGGCTACACCATCACCATTCTAATTCAACAAGCTTTGGCTCAACATTCAGTATTTCACTCTACTGTAAGGGCTCATCAGCAGCAGTATTCATCTTTTCACTGCGTTGTTGGATATGAAACATGAATGTGTGTGGGAACGGATCCTAAGTAATAAGGATTGGTCCGGGCGGTTGGGTTGGTGGGTGAATGTCTAGTGGACCGGTTGTTGCCTATATTTTGTCTTATAGACTCTCCTAGAAGCTCCAAGAACAAAATGGTACTTGGCTCTTTTTTTTTTCTTCAAGTTGTCAGTGTTTCTTCGGATTCTGCTCTGACTCAATTATTTCTTCTGATCAGATTTCTCGCACAAAACAAATGAATGGCATTTTTAGACTCTTGATCAATCAAGTCTTGCCACACGTAGATAAATACAAAGAAAAAAACAAAAGAAAACCATGACCAATGAATGTAATTTCAGCCTTTCATGTACTAAATTAACTTACCCAAACAAGTAGGAATTGTGTAGAATAACTAAAATTAAGAAATTGGAATAAAAATAATTAAAAAATTAAAAATTTTGATTATTTAGTCAATTCGTTAAGCCCTTAGATATTGGTCTATTAATCTGTTAAGTCGATTGTGAGTCTACGAATTAGCTAAAAGAAATAAATTATTGGCTCATTACAAATTAACGGGTCAACAGACTAATATCTCCGGATGTACTGAACTTAACGAAAGGAGTTAAGTTATTTTTATAAATCCCTCCAAACCAATTTTTAATTTCTATTGATTACATACTCTGCCACCTTCATATTGGGTGGGAGTACCTTGTGCCCAGTAGCGTTTCATTTTGTTTAATTTTGGGCCTTCCAGATATGCCAAAGCATAATTGCTTTCGTTAACTTTTATTGAAAAAAAAAAAAAAAGCAAAAAAAGGTAGCAGATAACAGTAACATGATGTCTTCATGAGGCATACCAAACGCATAACACATAAGTTTTACAATTTATATGCAAAGCAAAAGTCCCTGAATTTGTATTACACCACCACAAGGTGAGGCCATTGATTGAACCCATCACTCTGCTTTCTTCAGCCTTACAGGTGAAAGCTCTTTTTGCTTTGATTTAAAGCTGTTCTGTAAATTACAAGCAACAGAATGCAGTTGCTTTTGTAAAGTCCGGCTG
>JANLJB010002094.1:0-17770 GCA_026212285.1 Bursera cuneata | reverse complement strand
TCCAAGAAATTAAGAACTTTAAAGGTCAAACATCTTCATAGCTAGCAAGTGAAACATAAGTAGTCATTAGTCAGCACAACTCGATATACTGGTTTCTTCAATACCAACGTATCTCCACGTCCAGTAGCAAGTGATCTTGTTCCTTCAAGGCTACTGTACTGATGGCACATGGTAGACATGTTTAACCTAACGAGTTTGCTAAATTCTAGCCATTAGTAACACTAAAGTTTTCTAAGCGCATTTACAATTTTCCCTTAATGATAGCTGCTAAATAAACCAAACTAATGGCCTCTGTAACCTATTGGATACCTCTCCCACTCTGAAGGGAGATCATAGGTCTTAACAGGGAGAAGGAGAAGGTTTGGGGGCTAAAGAGGGTTTCCTTCCACTGTGTAGACTACTTCTGCAATTTAAATTCTCAATAGCTTCAAAAGTTTCTGGAACATAAACCCCAACCGTTCCCCCTTTTTCTAACATACACATACAGACACAAAGCTAATCAAAATATTATAAAGGAAATTAGTGGTATAAATCATTCAATTGATTATGCTTTCCTGAAGCTAGAAGACAAATAAAGGTTACTCCTAAAGGAAACATTAGATATGCCCAGTGAAAAGTACAATTAAGAGATAAAACATTTTAAGCATTGTAGGAGCGAGGACACAAGAAATTCATACCCATTTATGTTTTCAGCAGTCAGACTGGCACCCATGGCAATCAAAATCTAAACATAAGACATAGAAAACATAAAATTTCAACATAAATGAAACAGAAAAATTTAGAAATCAGATATTTATTAAACTAAAAACATACTTGACAACATTGTATGTTTCCACCACATGCAGCATAATGAAGGGGAGTGCTTCCAGCACCTGCAATTGACAAAAGACATCCACTATCAAAAAGAATTTGAAGTGAAGCAAAAACAATCATTCTAGAACCTAAAAAGCTTAAGGAAAAATCGAATTATTTGAAAAATCTTCAAGAAAAAAAAGTGGGTGTAGCAGGTTCTCTTCTTGAAAAGAGGTCAATGGCTGACTTAAGGGGATAAAACCACACCAAGCACAAATGGGCTAATGCTCTCTCAATAACAACAATCTACACACCTAAAAGTTTCAATCAAGGGATTATCTTTTCAGTAAACCCATCAAATTTTTAAAGCCTGCTAAACAACGAGGAAGGAAGGAAAAAGAAAGGAGAGACAGATTAAGAAGAGCAATGCAAATTCAAGATTAAAACAACAAGGAAGGAAGGAAAAAGAAAGCAGAGACAGATCAAGAAGGGCAATGCAAATTCAAGATTAAAAAAAATTCTAAAACACCAATCAAGTAAAATTAACAGTGATCCTCTGAACAAATTACAGGAAAAAGATTATTGCTTAGAATGGCAGAAGACAAGGGGAATTTGCCTATTAGATCAATTGTAGTTCCATCTTCCACAGTGACCTCAGAAACAGAAGCTCCTAAGTCCAAGAGTAAGTGCACAGTTTCAACATGTCCATTCAGTGCTGCCATATGCAGAGCTGTTATGCCTCCATCAGCAGTTCTATTAATTACCTTCCAGAGGGCACTAGCTCAAGTAAAGTGGCATAAAAATAAGTCAAAAGAGAAAAATCAAGAGAAATCACGAAGTGCAAGAGGACTTCAAAATATAGGTACCTCTCATCAAATTGTAAGGTCGATTCCTCCTTGTTTGACTTTTTCCTTAACCTGCTCCAAAAATTTGGGATACTAGGAATGTAATCTGCAAGGAGTAGCCGGATGCATCGAGTATGACCATTTAAAGCAGCTAAGTGAAGTGCAGTACCCCCATTTAGATAATCTGCTCTGTGAATCTTAGAAAACCAATTCCCAAAGTTTTATCATAATATTATCTTTAAATGTTTAATGGATCTGGGAAACGGAGTCAAGAGTAAATGTCTTACATTGGCTTTATAAAGAATCAAGGTCAGAACAACCTCCCAGTGACCATGCTGACAAGCTTGCATCAAAGCAGTCTGTTCACCAATATGATGAACTAAATTCACAATTATTGACGGAAACAATAAACTAATTTTTCAACCCTAAACAAAGTTAGTTTCTTAACAAACTAGTTTGAAATCACTACCAACAATTGATCAGAATAAACCAAAAATTTCAGTGAGAAGTTAAATGATCATACCTGACCACGATAATTCCTGAGATTAATATCAACCCCAGACTCGATCAAAAGAGAAACTATCTGAAGACATGAAAAACTACAGTCATCGCCAGAATTGTTTGCTGATTCAGGAAATGAAATTAAACTTCAATGAAACTATTGAATACCTCATGGTGGCCCTGAGCTGCAGAATAATGGAGAGGAGAATTTCGAACACCAAAAGTGGAATATCTCACTAGCCTTGGATTGTATTCCAATAAAGCCTTGGCTTCTTGAAAATCACCATCTCTTGCAGCTGAAACTAGACGCTCCCCAGAAGCCGAACAGCCAAAATTACCAACAATGCTTAGAAATTTCATTTTTTTTTCCCTAGCTTCAGAAAGACCCTCAATACTGTAAACGGAACAGTAGGATGGACTTTTGATCCTTCATAACCTTAAAACAATCCAGGAATAGTACAAAGATAATGTAAAGAAAGTGAAAGTATATGTTTTTTGGGCATAAAATTCTCCATATCTACCAAACAAGTAACAACCGAGAACAGAGGAAAGTCTCTCACTTGAGAACAATTGGTTGTAACTGTTAGAATCTCNGACAAAGAGGGGGACTCAAGTTAATTCTTTACAAAAACAATCAAAGAACTAACTACTCCCTCTTTAATCATACATTAAAAAACTAAACTTGAATGTGACTGTTTCACATATTAGTTAAAGATCTCGTGAACTTCAAGAAACCAAACCTACATCCATCAAAGAAGTCCGAAAATCCGTCTCCATAAAACACCCTATTCAATTCCTTCACCAAACAATCACAAATTCCCCTCAAAAACACCCCAAAGCCCGGTTGCAAAATCTCATTGAAGAATCAAAATCTCCAATACCCAGTTGCAACCTACCATTGAGGAATCAAAATCACCAGATGCAGATACCCCTTGAGGGAACTAAAACTTCAATACCCACTGGCAAGTTTTAACCAAAGAATCAAAAAGGAAAAAAACCTATAAAAAGAGGATCATGTATGATCAAGCTAAACAAGGAAAATTGTCCCAAAAATAAAAAATAAAAAGCATGTGCATTATATTGACTTTGCAAAAGCAAAACAATCTAAAAATGAAACCAGGCCTGACTGAAATTTACTAAATATAAAAAGAAATATAAGGTTTAAAATAAATAAATAAATAAATCCTAGATGGATAAAAGCTTGAAGCAGGATTTATTTAGGAAAGCGACCTNTTTACTGTATCCTCAACCAACGAATATAAGTCATGTCCTGCAAGAAAATAGCTTGTGTTGTGTCTTCATCATTGGATATAATTAGACTTTAAAATCTAGTCAACTTGGTAGTTGTCTCATCCTCCTTGCCTTGTCTTGCCATGTTCCTCGCTTCCGAGGGAAATTCACAACTCCTTCACATTCCATTACCAAAAAGCAGGTGAAACTCATTAACTTTAGTACCCTTTAAGTCTGAGTAGAAATTGGAGGGACAGTTGGCGCTATTTTTAACTACCTAATCTAATTTATGGACGAAAATACTATTTTCAATCACCTAGTTAATCTGTAATATATCTGATAAGCAGAGAGAATTTCCATATTCTTTTCATGCAGATATATAACNTCGACAACTCTGACACTCAACTAAAAACTTAACGATATTATTAATAGATTCCAAACTTATTCTAAATAAATCAGAGGGAATTTGTCCTCGTTATTTAAAATAAATAAATGAATAACATGTAAATTATATAGAAATAACTATTATGAAGTAGTGTGAGTTTTAGCAAATTAATTTGAAGATAACTGTACATGCATGTGAAAGATATAATGGCACTCCAAAGCAAAAAGCAAGCCATTAGATTCAAAGAGCTTATGCCTTTGATCCACCCACCACCGGTACCTCAAAAAAAATGATGACAATAATACTATTCAAGTGTTCCCGACACTTTTGTAAATGTTTTATAATTTATAATTTAGCAATTTTTCAGGTTTAAATTCTTTAAAAAGTTTCATCAAAATTATATATCCAATCTTTTTAAATGAATATAATTCATTTATCTTGTTGGGATTATGAATTATTTCTTAATTCAAGTTGACATTCTACCATAAATATGAAAAAGTAAAAGGAATATGAAAATAGTACTACTTCTAATGAGAATAAAAAATTATAGTAACGAGAGAGTGCCTAAAGAGAGATATAGAAAAATACATGAAAGAGATGTAGAAACAACACTTTGATTGAGCAAATGAAAAGGAAAATAATTTCATGGCTCTATTTTATATTATATTTGTATATTTATGATATAGTGGATTTATCTCTCCATCTATAGATGGAGGTAATTGATATTAAATCATATTAAATATTGTGTCTCTTTGTGTGATGTGATTTATTTTTCACTTATTATCAATTTCGATTAGGTTAGTTATTTGGATTATTTTAGGGTATTTCCTAGGTTGAATTAATCAAGATTACGTATACACAAAAGAGATAGACTACAATGATTAAAAGTTGTAACTGGAATAAACTAATGATTAAAAGTTGTAGTGGAATAATTCTCAAGTAATAATTTTGGTAGAGTTTTCATGATTATTTAGTAACTACTTATTGTTACTTTTCACCATCACTGTTCATGCAACATTAGTCATATCACACTGTTTATTTGACAATGTCTACTCATATGACCTTGTTCACGTGACTGGATCTTTAAATGGAAGTTGTATGATAAATAGGAGACCCACCGCTATTATGAATAAAAAATCTCTACAATCACTTATAAATATAAGAGTCAAGAATTAATACTAGTTATGTAAAATGAATAGACATAAAAAATAAACACTCTTACAGGGATGTAGGAAGAGACATGAAAGAGATATAGAAACAACATTGGGATTAAGCAAGTGAAACAGATAATAGTTTTACGCTCTATTATATGATCTTTTGTATATTTATGATATAGTGGATATAGACAATTGATATCAAACTACTTTAAATGTTGCGTATCTTTTGTAATGTAATTTATTTTTTACTTATTACTAATTTTTATGTTCAATATGTTTTCGCATAATTTTTTACGTATCTAACAATATCCTAGTATAAATCAATTATAACGGTAGAGATTACAACAAGACTCTCCAAGGTTTAAAAAACTAAAAAAAAAAAAAATATATACATATAAAAAAATTAAAGTGTATGTGTTTAATCATGCATATGTCTGACAGCACCAAGAATATATAAAATAAAATCATAATATATACATATCGCCGCCCACGATACAAAGTAGAGAGGAAAAGATTTAGATTATTTATTAACTAATCCAATTCCAGGATCTTAATGTGGCATAATTAGCTACAATATGTGTTGTCTCGGCCTGTAGTGGGCCTTTTGGAATCTATTCCATTTCTATGTTCAAACTTCATCTGCCCATTCTAATCACTCTAAATATTATATATATATATATAAATTTAATCATATTTATTATTATCAACTTTGGAGAACCTAAAAAAAGAAAAGTTCTGTTAGAACGATTTCGTGTCATGTTAAATTCTATATATTCAAATATGATTCATTAATTTATACAATTGAGTAACTTTTATGCCGAAACATTAAAAAAGATAACTAACAATTTATGGAAATTTAATCTCAAATAAATATATAAGAAGAAGTATTTTAAAATCTATAATAATTCAAAAATTAATGTAATATCAAAATATAATCAAACCTTTGTCCAACATCACTCACCGTTCTCTATTGAAAGCATATTTTTAAAATTAAATTAAATACGCAAGTCTAAATAAATAAATAAGAGTGAAGAATTTTCAAGGAAAATAAGAAATATTTCATAACTTTCCTTATGTTAATAATCAGTTAACACAAAAAAGAGTGAACCCATAATATTTTTTTAATTAATTATAATTTTTATTGTTCTATAAATACACGTATTAAAATATTGACCTGTTAATATCCGACCAATAAGTTAGACTCAATACCTAATTTTATAAAATAAGTTCATATCATATTAAAGTGTGGTGTAAAAGTATATGATGCTTACTAAATATGGTATTTTTTCGACCCCTTTTGTCCTTTAGGTCACCTATATTACAAGAAATCTTTAGAGGTCAATAAGCNTTGGTATAAAATAAAGAGAAATTTGTTTATTGTAAGTGGAGTGTTAGTGGTTTGCACATCAAAATGTAGCCTTTTATTATTGCAATAATAACCACTATTTCCAATCATCTTAGAGCTCTCTGAGGCCTTGACCACTTTTTGAATCCCACTTTTGACCAAACTTAATTTGTTTAAATTAAGTGCACTACCTGAAGAGAAGACAACCCAAATTGGGTTGATACTTATTATAACTTAAACCTAATTATATATTTTATAAAAAAAATACTAATTTTTAAAAACTTTTTATATAAACTCTTATACATAAATTGACGCGTTACAAAATTATTGGTGTTATGAATATTCTTACTCAACCTATTTAATAAAGAGTGATGATGTGTAAATAAATAAGTAATGTTACATCAAATTATATACAAAAATTTATATATATAAATTTGAACATTTAACATTACTCATTAAATAATATTATTTGTATACTAAAATTTACTTGATTTAAGATTTAAGAGGCAAATTGAATGTAATAATTGGTAAGTGCACTTCACATGTACTAATAAATGAAAGGCTGACTACATACACAAAGCTTGTGACATAAGAATGGTCAACTTGCTTGAAAACACAATAAAAGGGCCTACCGACAGCCCATTAATGTTAGCCCAAGATGACTGGATCCATCTAATAAAGGCATAAAGCTGAGCACAATGGGCTCAATGGCAAACAAAATAATATGGGGAGGGCTGCTATTTCCACCCCGCTATCAAACTAAAGAAACCCTAATCATTATATCCCACTTTTTAAAAATATTAAATATTTTTTCTCTTATTTCGCAAACAGTTATGGTCTATTTATCTTCGTATACAAACACTCCGCCAACGTCATCAACCTTACCAATGCTATTTTTTCCTTATAATTAACTCTTCTTCCAAAAAATGAAAAAGTAAATAGATTAAAAAGAGAAATGAAGAAGATTGAGTAAAAATGATTTATCTTTTTCAATTAATTCATCCTTTTAAAATATATATTTCTTGTTTTCGTTATTTCATTTCTTTCTCTCTTTCCTTTTTTTGAAATCGAATTCATATTATACTTTTACTATAAAAGATTGGACTTCATATCAAATTTGATGTTAAACTTGTGCACATGAAAATTGAGAATAATTTTTTTTTTTTAAAAACAGCAATTGTAAAAAGAGTTAACTTTCCAACAAATATTGCTAATAATTTTGTTGTTGTTTTATTTGTAAAAAAATATGTAAACTATATTAAAAATAGAAATTGAGGATGGTAAGTGGGTTGTAACTAAAATGTATAGAGAAAATAAATTAGAGGTAAGTTTTGTTACCTTATGATAGATTTTTAATTTAAAAAATATATATATATATAAATAAGGCTCTTTTCGTTTGATGGTGAGGTGCAAATAGCACCACTCAAATTCCAACCAAGCGGGTGGGCTCGAAATTACGCTTCATAACATTTCAGGTGGATCCAAGTCCACAAAATATTCGTCCCACTCTTTTTTTAAAAAAAAAAAAAAAAACAGAGACAAATTATTCTCCAACAAAAAAAAAAAAAAACTACATTCAACCTCTCTAAAAATAAGAATTATATTATTAAAATATTTAAAAATAATTTAAAAAATAAAAAATATTTTAATTTATCATAGCATTAAACTTTAATTTATTTGTCTTCGAGATCAAACTTTACCTTCCTTATAATTGGAGTATTCAATAATATTTGCAAGTAAAAAATATACAAAAAAACAAACGAATTTAATTTGATTTTTTTTTTACCATATGAAGGTTTATTGAGTAAAAATTAAAATTTTCAATTCTTGTAATAGATATTTAGAGTTCGAGAACACAATTACTCTAAATAGTATATCGTTTTATGAGTAATTATCATTGACCACCCCTACCTTTTCCCATTTTTTCACTCATATGGGACGTTTTCCATTTTTCTCTTCTCTCATCTTTAAGTTTTGAAAAAATCTTTTCTCGAAGTCCTTTAGTTAAAAATTCTGTTAGTTAACATCTATTAACCTCCATATTCCAATGAATTTATCATTTTACCCTTACTAACACATAAAAAATAACTAATTTTTCAATGACAATATTAAGTTAAATGATCAAATCACCCTTGAAATAAATATCAATATGTGTTAATATTGTCCATGAAAAAGTAATTTTAATATATGTTAATATGTATTAAGGTAATTTGATAATTTAATTTAATATCATCTTTTAAAAATTANAGTCATTTTTTTTATATATGTTAGTAAGGGTAAAATAGTAAATTTATTGAAATATAGAGATTAATAGATGTTAACTAATATAATTTTTAACTGGAGGACTTGAGAAGAGGTTTTTTCAAAATTTAAGGATGAGAAAAGAGAAAAATGACAAACGTCCCATATGAGTGAAAAAAGAGAAAAATGTAGGGGTGGTGAAGTAATTACTCATTATTTTATATATAAAAATAAATTTTGTATTTAAAATTTTTAAAAAAATATCTATTTTCATGGCTTCTAATTTTAAAATCACTAATATAATCAATTATGAAAAGGATATATTTCTAAAACATCCATTTGACAAGATATTAGGTTAAATATTGATTCAACAACAACATAGAATGNTCAATTTTATAATATGAAATGGAAGAAAATATGAAAACTGATTCTCAGAAATGTGAATGGCAATCGCTATCTTGAAATAATATCTGTTATTATTAGTCATTATTGGTCCAAACATTGACACAATATAATGGGTTCCACTAGCCATACGTTTTCTTGTTAAATAATGGCCATACTCTATAAATCTAATTTAATACGAGGGACACCTCTTCTGAAATTGTCTCTTCACATCCATTCAATGGACTTGCTAATAGAAACGTGTAATTGATAGGACTCGAATTCAATCTGATGGCTTCTGGTAGTTAAACTTCTTTCTCAATTTCATTTTCATATTAAATAATATGAAATTGATGTGAAAATATTATTGATCTTTAAATATATATTAATAAAGTTACGATGAAAAATATAAATATTAAATTTTTATATTAAAAGATTTTCACACTTAGAGTTAAATGAAATATTCATCAAGATTGACCTCAGACTCACCTATGGATTATAATTTGATAGCTTTTATATTTGAGAGCTATAGTTAAACACTATTCAAGTCAAGTCAAGTCAAGTTAATTAACAAATATTAATTAAAGTCATTTGGCTCCTATTTATGTTGTACTAATTTCGTCAACTATGTTCAAAAAAATAATTAATTTATTTACAAGCAGTCAAAAAGAATATACGAAAACATTAAAAGTAAAGGATGGTTGGTGTTTAAACTAAATTTGATTACTTAAATTAAATGACTAAAATTAAACCTAAGCAATTAAATAAAGCAAGAAAATAAATTAAAAACATTTAATAACTAAAAAAATGTAAAATCATTCAAAGAAAACAAATAAAATAAAAATTTAAATTCTAAAGGACAATTAAGCGAACACCTAGGTTATAGGTTTCACCACTGTATGAATCAACAATGCTTAATCATATTTGACCCAAATTACATAATAACTAACTCATTAAAAAGGTTACGGGTATGAACGCTCTTCTCTCACCTCATCCCAAATATTCGCTCATATTATTTCTAATACCATACTTTAGTGTAATTTTCTAATATTGAATTAATCATATAATTGTCCCAAATTTTTAGAGTACGATAAAAAGAAAAACCTCGTACATTGACATTGACAATCATAAACATATTTGTCATTTAAACTTATTATATGATAATAGTAGAATTATAGCATTTTCAAAAAAGAGGAAACTTGACTCATAATTTTTATTTTTTATTTTTAGTAAAAAAAAAAAAAGCTGAAAATGCATTGAAGTGTCCTTATATATGACTTTCAAAGCGTTGTGGGAGAAAATTATAGCATTTTCCACAAAAAGCAAAGAAAAACAAGAAAAGAAAACACTTTTGAGTCACCAAATTAAAATAAATTAAGTTGAAGGTGTGAAATCATCAATCATCTGGAGGGAATCAGGTGATTTTTCTGGTGTTGAAAAGATATACATATTAAAGTATAGATCCTCACAATGTGGAAACTTTGTTCTTGGAATCATTGAATCTTCTAAAAGCTTGACAGATCCCAATTTCAAACCAAAAAGGCTCAGCTACTTTGCGCAAATTAATTAAATTAAGAGTTTTATTTGTTACTGTTGGGTCCTTGCATTGGAGCACTATTGTCTATGCACATGGACCTCCGCTCCTCATCACCCTATTTATTGTAATTGTAAAGTCTACATCTACCTTTTGTCAACTACTATAGTATTTATCTTTTATTTTTTATTTTTGTAGCTTTAGATGCTTTTGGTGATATATATATATTTTTTATTTGTTAAAAGAATTACAAAAATAAGTTGATAGGAAGGAATCCTAGATGGTATTAATTTTGAACCAAAATCAAATCTTTTCTGATATAATTTTGTAGTAAGTCTCATAATTTGGTAAGATATAAAACTAACCGTTGACACTAGAATCACATAGGACAAAGAAAGTTGTTAATAATCAGGCAAATGGGTTGGATTAGTTGTGGTTAACTCTCTCTTTTCAACACCAAAAAAAAGAAAAAAGAAAAAAAAAAGAATCTTTACCTCCCTTATTTTACCTAATTTAGAACCAGGTTTGACATTTTCTTGTAATGTTTGTTGCTAAAGAATATGAAGAACTCATGAGCTCTCATTTTCAAGCTTTAAAGTCAATGCTGAATGGTCAATGTCTCACTTTGTATTTTCTTATACAAATTGGATTGAGATCCATCTTCTATATACATCAAAAAGAGGACCAAATCTGATGGCTCTGATGCTCACATGTGGAATGATAGAATCCTCATTTCATAATTCTTTGCCACATTCTAACATGATATGGCCTTATTCATGCCCAAATTAATGGGGCAAATGTTTCGTCCCTTTACGGGTTCAATTCATAAATATTTTTGATACCAATTAATATAATGATTGCTTTCCATTCAATAACTTCTATTTTAAATTGGTAACATGAGAGTGTTGCAAAGTGTCAAATTAATGGAAACATATTTTTATTTTATTATTTTGTTTTCGAAAAACGGGTTGGTGGATGCCAAAATTTTATAGGCAAGGTAATATTTTTCAAACTTCGTAGTGGGTATGGACTATACTTAATCTAGATTCTGGAGGCAAGATTGGTGAGTGGATTAGTTGTGCTCGATTAAATTTATGCATAAAATACCCTTTTATATCTTCTATTTTGAAAACACACATTTGGAAGAAAATATTATAATCAAATAAAAAATTGTCACACATCTAGGTTTCATAATAAATTAATAAGAAGGAAATGTGAAGGAACTTCGTCTTCTCCAAGAAATATAACTTAAATAATGATAAAGGATGGAAAAAGAACTTGGCAAATCTTCTATTTCTATGCTCTTTCGAAGGTAGGTAACAACAAAAAGGAAAAGTCCAAGTCGAGGTTTTACATATATTGCATTTTGTCCGTTCACATGCTTAGAGGTTCAACCAAATTGTCAAGGGTTAGGCATGGTTAATACTCTGTATCTTCTGTCCACATTTTCTTGGAAAACGATACCTATCCCACTTGTCAACTCTTGGTGGTGATAGCCATGGAGAAAATATCTACATTTCAAATGGTTCATAAGAAATTTCTTACGAGGTATATATATACATTTTAAGTGCAAAATGTTTATGTCGAACTCAAAATCAAATCTACAAGAATGAAAAAATGTGTATGTAAAATCCGAAACATGAAATTTTATGTATCAGCTTGCTTAGAGAGATCAAAAATTGTGTTGTGATCTATATAATAGGTGATAGGCACCCATTTTTAATTGCAATGGATACCCAATTGACGTTATATAGTATGTCTACTAATACGCATGACTAGTTATAACCTCATGAATCATGATCTAGAAGTGTGATCTTTAATTTGTTGAGTTATGTATCATGTGACAACTCAGCTTCATAAGTAGTATCTTTCAAAAGTCAAAATTTAATTCAATTGATTAGTGTAAGTCTAAATGCCAAATTGATGAATCAATACGTGAGAAAACTTAATATAATGCATTCATAAGTCTAACCCATGTGACACTGAGATGGGTTCTAACACAAGATAAGATAACCAATAAACATCGTTGAGTTATATTTGATTCCTCTTGCTGGGGGATCATGGGATAACGTAAGATGGCTAATCTTGGAGATGGTTGGCAAATGGGTTGCTCACATTTTCATAATCTTTAATGTTTTTGTGACGCTTGGTTAAGATTTGGAAGTTGAAGAAGGTGATTCATGGGATGTGTAATGTGTTACTCAATGCAAGCGTGGCAGAGAAAAATAGTAGCAAATATTCATACATTATAAATGGGGTCGCGTGCACTATTGTATACAAATGCCCTAAAAAATGCCCTTAATTTTGGCACTTGTACCTTGCTTCAAATATTATTGTCTTAGAGTCGTACATTTGAGTGACCAACATTACATGCTTTTTGACTTTTGAACCTAATAATAAGGGCAGCAAAAACAATTGCATTTTTTTGTTTTGAGTCATTTTGGTTGTGTTTCGTGGTGTTTTTGATTTTTTCGAAAACGTTGTAAGGTAAACCACAATCACCCTTCTTTAAAAACTTCACATTATAAAATTTGATTTAAATATTTTCAAATATTTTTATTTTTAATGTCATGGGACAAAACCCTTTTCTTTCTTTCTTTTTCATTTCTTTTTTCTTTTCAAAAAATAATCTCATACACGTTATAAGATATATATATTTAATAAAATCTTCTGTAATTTGTTCAATAGGACACAAGTCCTTTGGGATTAGTCGAGGTAAATGTAACTTGACTCGGACACTAATGTTTTAAAAAAAAGACTAAAATATATAGACATATTCGAAGTGACATACGTTTAAATTTTCCTTGGATTAGGGAGTGTTGAGTACCCATTACCCAATGTTGCCCATTATCCACACAAGGTCACAATCACTTCATGTACACAATAAACCATTGGCCTCCCAATGCAAAAAGCAAATCTAGCACCAAACAGATCCAAAAATAACACAAATTTTGACTTAACCACTATACAAAAAAATATCATCAATTGCATCAGAAGGAGACACACAAAGTGTTGAAAATCATGATTAAACCCTTGTTGTACATATGTGTGTTTTGGCTCCATCTATTTGAGTGAGTTAGAGACTTAAAAAGAGTTGTGTCGAGACTCAACTCAAAAGGTAAATTCCAAAATTTATTAGAAAGTTGGTTCCGAAAAGAAGTGTCACTTCTATCAAGGCTGTGGGTTATGGGGTGGGTCCTGTAAACTTGCCATTAACTACTTATCTTTTGAATCGCCAGAAAGAGCTCCGTATCCTATGCTCTCTCTCTTCTACTCTTTCCAAACATAATGACTTTGTAGACTTTGTAACATTCACCCGCCTGTGTTTTTGTCTTGCCCACATGAAAGAGTGAGCGATGCATGGTAGTACTTGACTTGGCTAGCAGGTTACAAGTGGAATAGGAGACCCTGAAAAGAATGTGATCAGAACAAAAAAATTCGAAGTTAAAATGAAGCAAACCATTTCCGGATGCGTTAAATATTTTTAAATTTTTGTTGTCTGGAGAATTAAATGGTGTGCATTGGGGTCGATGAAATTGGTTTCTTTGAAGTCAACCCCGAAGAGATCCTGGTATTATTGTACTTATAGAATAAGAAGCAAAAAAAAAAAAAAAAAAAAAAGTAANAATCAAAAAAAAAAAAAAAAAAAAAAAAGTCATCCTCTGAAAAGAAAAAGAGGAATTAAAAGTATTCTGTTCTATCATTATGCATGAATGGGGATTAACTTTGCAAGTTTAATTAGCAGCTTTATAAGATTTAAAACTCATTTATGTTCTGCACTCTTTGGTAGATTTATTTGGTTGCTGATATATATATATATATTTATATTTTTGAAAGCTCACCTTCTGAGACCATTTATATCATCAACGTTTTAAATTGACATTCAATTCTCTCTTTCTCTTTCTCTTTCTCTCTCTCTTCTCAGTCTCTATCTCCCTCTTTGTGCTTTTGACTTGCAGTTCCCTGTTACAGAAGCAAAAGTTTGAGTTTTTATCAAAAGGCCTCCTTGTATCATACACACCCACATGAAGCTGAGCTACAAACAACTTCTGGGTGGTATCCTTATTTTGTTTTGCATTCATTTGTAACACCAAATTGGATTCTAGATAGCATATGATTTATAAAACCCAAGGCTGAAATCTTGGTGAGTTTTCTTCACAAGAATGGCCTTGTTTTTCCTTGAAATCAAGGAAAACACCATCCCTTCACCACCATTGCAGCCATATTTTATCCCTCACCAGCCACCACCACCACCACCACAAAGCCTTAATGATGGTTTCAATTTGAACAATAAGGTCAGTCCAAGTATATTGCTTATCATTATAATTCTTGCTATTATTTTCTTTGTTTCTGGTTTGCTTCATCTTTTGGTAAGATTTCTCTTGAGACCAACCATTAGAGAGCCAGAGGATTTGGACAGTGTGACTGCTCTTGAAGGGCAGTTGCAGCAACTCTTTCACCTTCATGATGCTGGTGTTGATCAATCCTTTATAGACACTTTACCTGTCTTCTACTACAAAGCCATTATAGGACTCAAGAACCCATTTGATTGTGCTGTTTGTTTATGTGAATTTGAGCCTGAAGATAAGCTCAGATTGCTACCAAAGTGCAGCCATGCTTTTCACATGGAGTGTATAGACACATGGCTCTTGTCACACTCCACTTGCCCTCTATGCAGAGCCAGCTTGCTCCCTGATTTCTCTTCAAACAATAGCTGCTCACCCGTTGTTCTTGTTCTTGAATCTGGGAGTGAGAGCTCAAGAGAGATTGTTGGTGACAGAGAAAGTGGTCTAGGCAGAACCAGTTCGGTTTTGAGAACAAATTCCCATTTGGCTAACCGTGGAGAGAGTGAATTTGGATCATCCCATATTGATTATACACAAAAATCTTGTGAAATTTCAACAAGAGAAGATGGGGTTATAACCACACCAGCAATAATGGTAGATTCAGGGGAAAAAGTTGTGCCGGTTAAGCTTGGAAAGCTTAGAAATGTGGATGGTGGTGAAACTAGTGTTAGCAACAACAACAATATTGATGCAAGAAGGTGCTTCTCTATGGGGTCTTTTGAGTACGTGATGGATGAGAATTCTTCATTGCAAGTACCAATAAGAACTCCAATGAAGAAACAGGCTAGCAAGAAGACTTCTTTGCCTTTAACTCCTGGTCACAGGTCAGCAATGTCTGAATGTGATTGTGAATCAAGACGAATATTCAATGGCTTTGACGTGATTAAGGGCATTGAAGCTAGTTGTAGTGCTAATACTAATATTAGTACAAGTACTAACAAAGTCAACGTTGTTGGAAGGAGCAAAGATAGTTTCTCTATATCAAAAATTTGGCTTCGGGGTAAGAAGGAAAAGCAGATTTTGCCTGAAGATTCGTCTAGGAGGGCTTTCTCTTTCCGATTTCCAGTGAATAGAAATGTTGCTGCTGCAGCTGCTGATGGAGATACGAAATTGAAGGATGGCAATGCTGGTCCTAGGAGGACTATATCTGAAATCGGCATTGGCAGATGGGGAAATGGAGGGAGTGAATTGGGTTGTGATGAGGAAAACCAAAGCTGTGGCAGCTTGGATTTTCAAGCTAAGACACCATCTTTTGCAAGGAGGACTCTACATTGGCTTTTGGGGAGACAGAACAAGGTTGTTCATTCATCTTTTACACCTAATGTTTAGTTTCTTTTCTTTTTTATTTTCTTGGATTCTTTTCCCAGGAAAGTTTCCTTATAAACTTCTCCATTGTGCTAGGCAGAATTGAATTATCTGTAGAAGGAAAAAGAAAGAAAAAGAAGGAAAATGAAAGCTAAAAACAGAGTTGTTATACTCAACCCAAAACATGTTTGTTTTTCACAGCTTATTAGGTGTTGAAAAATTGATTATTCTTCATAGTTGTAATTGTCTCCTTTTTTTTTTTAATCTCCATCCTGCTAGTCCATTCTTGAAAAATTTAACTCACTATAAAAATCAATCTCTATGTTGCTGAA
The DNA here is from genome assembly GCA_026212285.1 of Bursera cuneata. Lineage (NCBI taxonomy): Eukaryota > Viridiplantae > Streptophyta > Magnoliopsida > Sapindales > Burseraceae > Bursera > Bursera cuneata. The sequence continues at coordinate 1,376 of JANLJB010002094.1, read as the reverse complement.
TTAAATGTTTTCACAATCTTTAGTTTCTTGCTTTTGACCAATACAGTTTCTTATTTTGTCTCATTAAATTTTCGGTGTTTAATTGCAAAAGTCAGTAGAATTCGGCGTTTTGCAGTGTTTCCAATATGATTATGATCAAATTGACCTGCTTGAATGCTTACATCAGTAAGAGCTACTGATCTACCAATTTGTTCTCCCCATCTTGGTTCAGATGCACATGTTAAGCTGTGAAATCATTTAAAATCTACACATATTAAGTTGATTTAGACATTTTTGCTATTTGTGTGATTTGGAACCATTCTGGATTCATTTTCTGTTTCAGTAGTTAAATTTGAATCTAAACCTCAAAGGATTAAAGGCTTGTGTTGTGCATTTGACAATCATAGGCTTGTATTCATTCTCGTTTTTTAGGTGACAAGTAGATGGTAAACAGTAATGTCTGTAAATTAAGGCTGGAGTCCAAGCAAACAGATTGAATTTATAAATACAATGACAGCCTTACACCATTGCAGTTCGGTATGATTTTGCAGCATCTTGGTGGGGTGTCCTCTTCTCAAACTTCATAGTGAATGCGGCAACTTCTATATTGCAAGTTTAGATAAGTACACTAAATGCAAAGTAGCTCTTTCCCCAGAAAAAGAAAAAAGGAGATGACACAATGACCATGCAAATAAGTCAGTCTAACCACAGTGAGTTGAACGATTCATTTAATATCTTATCTATCAATTCGTAACAATGGGGAAAAGGGGAATCAAAATTGAATTTTAAATGCTCACCACTGCTATCATAATCAATTATCTTTCAATTCTCTTCGACTTTAGCAGAAGTTGCCAAGCAAGGATAGTGTGGTTACAGGCTGTTGCATTTAATAGAGGCAAAATGTTTCCGTGATACACAAAGATTTCTTGGTATTGAGGCACTAAACATTAATGGCTGATGTTAATAAGGTCATGGGAACAGTTGGGTTGCCATTATCTTGTGTCATTTGTGACACCTAACTACCTTCTCATGTGATTGTCCCTACTTCTATTACTACTGTTTTATTTATAGACACTCGTATATGTGGAGCGTACTCCAATTACGTTTCCTTTGTACTGTACACCCCTTAATTATTTGTTAGTTTAAATCGAAGTTTGGGGACTTTTGATATTCAACTAAATTAAGAATTTCGTTAAAATTTGACTTCTTTTTTAAAAATTTAGATATCATGATCTTTTGTTTAACAACAGATAATATCTGACTCATTCGATATATTTGACAATGTGTCAAACAAAGTCTAACTAGTCTAATAGTATTCGTTAAACGTCGAATATATCAGATACTATCTATTATTAAACAAAAGGTCATGACATTTAGGGGGTAAAGATTTTTTATAA
>JANLJB010002090.1:3347-15577 GCA_026212285.1 Bursera cuneata | reverse complement strand
TTTGGGTGTCTTTGCAGTGTTTATCTCGGTTTGTTGTTTTATCGTGGACGTTTCAACGAAGAAGCTCTAAAACTACTCATTTGGCTTTGGTCTTTTCCCCAACTTTCAGGTAATGTATCACTGTATACATGTTCATGGACACTTAGTGTTGCATTTCTTGCTCTGATTCTTATATTTTCATTTCTGGGTTCTTATTATTATGGTCATTTTTTAGTTTTTAGTGCAGAAATAATTTATAAATTTTTTCACTCCTTTTCTTTCTTTCTGTGTTCTTATTATTTATTTATTTATTTTTAATTTTTAGCTGTATTAAAGTGCAGAAATAATTAATAACTTCGGTTAGCGTTGCGTGGCATTTTTTTTTTTTTGGATGTTACCTTTGATGCCTTTGACGTGATTTGGCTTCGTTGTACTATATTCAACATAATCAAATTATGAATGAATAGTAATTCATTTTCCTTGTGGAAAGAGGGTGCTGGGCTCTCCATGTAATTGAATGGCTTGCAGTGAGTCGAGTCATGTATTTTCTCATAATAATTTATTGTTTCTATGGTGTTTTTAGTAAAAGTAAGTGCCATTATGTGGTGTTAAGCTGAAATAGATTGATTTTCTAATTTTCGTGTTTCAGGGATTGTTGCTTTCAATTTTTTTGAAATGCGATAGTTAATGTAAACTAGTTTCTTTATATAATTATAATTGGGTAAGAATGTAGTGGCTTGTTGGATTGATATGGAGACTGTAGTTATAGTTCTTTTAGTTATTAGAAACATAATAGAACTTTTCATAATTTCAAGGTTTAAAGTATGCGGAGACAAGGTTATTGATACAGGTGACCTAATGAAAAAAATAAAGATACCATGCACTATGTGTGCTCTTTCCCTTTATTGGTAAATTAATCTTTGGAAACATTTCTAAGCGAACTGTTTTTTCCTTTTATTTTTTAATCTAGATTCATTTTAATATCAAATAAGCTTTTTCGTGTTTCGTTTTACTTTCTCTGTAAGATTGTAAAACATTTTAAAAACGAAAAGGAAAAGGAAAATAGATCATTGTTCTGGCTATTGATTTCCTCTTTTATACCATCTGTTATATTGTAATTTGTACTGTAGGATGAAGTGATTAAAGAACTGAAAATGGAAATGTGTTGACCATTTCAATGAACATTGGAGTGACAGATATAATCGTTCCTTCTTATATATTTCAAGTTTAATAAATTGACAAGAGGTGTATCTGATGATCTTGAATTCAGTATTGCTTGCGTAATCTTATTTTCAATGAACAATGTAAGAATGAGAGTGCCTAATATTAAAGACTATACAATTCGGAAGTAAATTCGGAAGTATGTAGAATCTCAGGTTCTCAGATTAAGCTGACAATGCGAAGGTTTGCAAATTTAATCCTTAATAGTAAACTTATTTTTCATTTTCATTGAATATTGTCTGGTTAATGCATAACTAACTGTGGCCTTGTTGGTGTACGAAAACATTAATGCATACGATTGGAAGTTTAGTTAAAGCTCAATGATTTAAGATGTTTAAGACTCAATAAGTCATCTGAATGTTCTTTTGTTTTGATTCCAAAAATGTTTTTAAGACTACATTCTAAGTGTTATTAAATGAGTAGACTAGTAATTTGAGTAGCCCTTGGTTAAGAATTGGCTGAACAAGGGGAAGGATCAGGGATTTATGGGTATTTATAAAAAGAAGAAGAAGCTGGAATTCAAAACCTACTTTGCTTGTTTTACTGAAAAGTTTAGTAGACTAGAACAACACACCAACGTCTAATTTTATAGCAAAAATCTACATTTTGTCTAATTAATTCTAAAATGGTTAATTGAGCTCATTATCTATTGATTAGTTGATATAACAGTATTTAGCAAATGATATATGCAAAATGTGATTTACATTTTTGCTTCTAATGGTATGTATAGAGTACCTTATGGATTTCGTAAATGTTGAACCTTTCTTTATGTTGTTTGCCTTCAGTTGCACTTTTAAACTAGTTATTAAAGTTATGCTACACAATATGGTGTTAAAGGTAAATATTGATTATTATATGGGGTGCTTGTGAAGAAAAGAGCTATCCACATTTGTTCCAAATATATTAAACTTTCACAACTTTGGTTATCTTGTTTTCTTATTATTATTTTTTATTTTTTAATACTTATTATGTGTACTGTTGTGTGAAAGAGTAAATGTTTTAGCTAAAGTTTAATTGACAAGGTTAAGTTTTTCTATACTAGATTACCTGGAGGATTTATGGCTGCATGCATGATTTTTGATATTCCCCAATCAGAACCAATGTTTTATTTACTGCTTTGTAGTGATTTTTATTTATTTATTTATTTATTTTTAGTTGAGACCACTCAGCCAAATTCAGGTTTCATTGGTAGAAAGTTGGTTCTGTTACTTTAACAGTATATTTTCCTTCATTAATTGATTAATATTTCATCTTGTTAGTGTCTAATCAAACTGGTAACTTTTGTTTTATCTTCTGTATTTGTATCCTTTTAAATAGATGTCACACAAATTTTTTTTCTTTGCATATTCTTGTGTTTTTTGTTTTTGTCTTTTTCTTTCTAAAGAGATCGTGTATGGTTCTTATTGTTTCTCTCTTATCCTTGAAGAAAGATTTGGATTTATTTTTGTTTTATCAACCAACTAGAGATCCCTTCCAGTACATCGGTTTAGACTCCCAGTACTTTTAAAGGATGCTATTTTAATTTTATTGTCAAATGGATTTGGTTTGCCATTCTTAAGGGATACTTAAGTTGTTACTTGAGTGGATGGTTCCCTATACGTGTAGATTTTGAAACAAGTTTGGAGCAATTGGAGGTTTGAATTAACTGTATTTTATTTGTCTTTGCTAATAGAGCAAAATAAAAAATGCTTTTTGATGGAACTATTGGATAACTCGCATAGAACTGGTAGAGGTAGGTGGAAATAGAAGAAAGTGAAAGAAATATGAAGAAAGAGTGTGAAAGGAAATGAAGATAAAATGGAGAAATAGAGAAGGGAGAAATCAAGGGAATTAAGGGAAGAACCAATTTTCATTGTCAATTGTCAATGTTAGAGTCTTATAAAAGGGAAAACATAAGGCCTCTATTTATATGATAAAGTTCTATAAAATAGGAAACATTATCTATTTCAAATGAGTAAACATATAACCTACTCAAACAGAAAAATTATATTAGGAAAGTTAAATCTATCTTAAACAAGTAAGAACTGGAGATGAATATATCAGTTTCAAAACTTAGATACTTTCGAAATTAACTACCAAAATTTAGTCTTTGTTGCTCCTAAGCAGAACTACAATGTGTCAGAGAGATGCAATGAATATAATTTCTCCTAATGTTTAGATTGCTAACTGAGCTATTTGAGATAGTTTCTTCAGTTTTATAAAATAGAGCACAAGTAGAACGGAGTAGGTGATTGTTGGAGTTTGTAGCTTCTATTTTATTTGCAATAAATTTGACGTTGTATACAGGATTCCACTTTATGAGTAGTTTTTAGTCAGGGTTTTGTGCAAAATTTCATTACTAAAATTGTATTTATGTTATGACCAGAGAAAAAGGTTGTTTATTGGTTTAAGATTCCAAGCATCAATGAGATAAAGGTTAAATCATACTTTTCCATGCATAAGATAAGGGCATTGTGAAATATATATATCATGAATAAGAGAGGCATGTGAACATGGACATGTTAAATTATGAAGAAGGTAAGAAGGGGTTATTTTCAGTTTTGCTAAATGCTTTAGTTTAATTAACTAGGTTTTATTGTTTGGTTGATTTGGACTGTTCTTCTCAGTTTTTAGTTCAGGGATAAGTGAATAAATTTGATTTGAGGGTTACAAGTGACTGTTTCTAATATTTTTAGTCAAGATTTTTTTTTTTCAAAGAAACTTTTATATAGTAGAGGGATCATTTGGTAAATAGTGGAGATTAATGGGCATTCTTTGTTATTAGGTGTCATAGCTTGAAGTTTCTTTTCTAAGTTCTTTTCCTCTCTCTCTTCTTATCTTTCATTTTTTATTTAAAATTTTTTTTGAGCAGTCTTGTGTTGAACTTTTAAATCCTTTCTGTCTTTCCAAACCTTGTTTTGCTAATATCTAAAATCTTCAAACAAATCTAAATAGAATCCTACTATATATATTGAAAATATTAAATCTTTTTTTTCCCTAGCGGTAGACAATAAAAGTTTTGCTTTGTTTGATACTGGATTTAAAGTCACTAACAGAATGACTCCCATGTGACATGGAGAAACTATAATTTATTGAAACTTCTAGTTGTTTTTTCTTCAATGATCAAAGTGAATTTTTCTTAAGACTAAAGGGATGTAGATTTGAATGATTGTATCATGATAATTCTACATTATGAAACTTAATGGTTAGTGCTTTTGGAAATGGTGGAACATGATGTACCAAAATTTATTTAACCAAAGGGGCATATTTGATTCATAATTGAAATGAGAGGCAGATTTGATTCAACAATATGAAACAAGGGGCAGATTTGATTTATGTGGGTATATTTGTTGCATAATGAGTTGATACATAGATGAGTGCTTGCTTAGTTTCATTGTTGAGCTTTTCTTGTGAAGATCAAATGGAGAAGAAAGCACTGAGGGGGTTTGCGAAGAGTGTGATTTTATCCAATGTGGAAAGGTTTCTTTTTATAAATAAACCTTCAATTTAATTTTTTCATTGCATGGCGAGTGGCTTAGAGCAATGGCGAAGATAATTTTTAGGTAATTAGAATGTTGCTTTTCTTAATAATGATTTTTAATTTTTAGGTTTATTTTCAATGAAGTGACTCTTAGAAGTGTTTATGCATGACTTTAGATTAAAAGTAGCCAAATTGAGAGAACTTTTTTACTTAACCCCTCACATGAGTAAGTTAGTGGACTTAGGTAGCACTTGTTTCTTTTAATTGAAATCTGAAAAGATATGAATCGTTCTTAAATCTGAATAGATTTGAATATATAAATTTGCATGACATTTTTGGGTTTCAGTTGTTTGTTTCATAAATGAAAAATATATGATTACTAATAATTGGACATCGACGCCCTTATACAAGTTGAATGTCATATTTATTTGGATAAATATTATATTTTAAGTTTCAAATTATTTTAAAAGAAATTAAAATATTATGTTTTATTCTACTAAATAATGCTATAAGTTTTTTTTGGTTGTATGCCTCATGACTTTTCATTCCTTTATATGATACAATAATACCAAAAAAATGGAAAAAAAAAAATAGTTTAAATGAAAAATCGGATGTATTTTTGTTATTATTGAGTCAGTTAAGATGATTCAGATTTATTCTAAAGTCAAAATAAATGATTTTTTCTATTCAAATAAATATGTTTGAAAATCTTTATTAAGTCAGAACAATAAACAACTGAAAGCTTATTCAACAAAACACTTGCATAGGGACTATTAAGTAACTATTTGATCTGAGCGTTTAAATTATTAGGTAAGGTCTTAATTGTAGTATTAAGCTTTTTGAACAGGTTCTCTTATGTGTAACATGGAACATAGGATCTTTTTTAATATAGTTTTTATTCGAATTTTTTAAATTTTATTAGATTTTTCTTTTGTTGGTAGAGATGCAAGCTATAAATGTGGTTTGATTATGTGAATGATAAGGGGATTACTATGATTTTGGACTATGATGTTCATTTGAGTTTAAAATGGTTCGGAGGTAGATATGGTGGATTCTAATTTTAAATAGATGATTTAAAACTCGGATAGCTTGAAAAGATGTAGATATTGTATGTTGCAATATATGAAGGTGAAAAGATGTAGATGTTGTACGTTGCAATATATGAAGCTGTATATATATATATTTGTTTATTTATTTATTTTTCCTGGAGCCCATTTGAAAATTCAACTAGGTTGTTATCTTTGAAAAATGTTTGCCAAGTAGAAGTTTCGATAATTTTTTAATTTTTATTTTAAGTCTTTTTCTTTTTGTATTCTAACGAGCTCCCCCATACTTATGGTTGAAAGTGATTCTCGTTTTATTTCTAATTGGTGCTATGTTCCCTTGTTGTTGCTTCTTTTTTATTACAATTACCTATGATATAGTTGAGATGGGGAATAAGTAACAAATAAGATTTTTCGTTGAGCAGCTATTGACTTTGGCTACTATCTTCCTATTGACTTGCATATTTGTTCAAGCCCCACATATGATGTTATTTAGTGAAGCATGCTTGTGATTTTTAGTTAGATGCTGTGTCCATTATTAGAGAGTGCACTCATGAATCTAGTTTTTTGAGAAAAAAAAAATCAGACAATTTGATTTTCTTGGGGGTTTCTCACTATGTATCAAAAATTGTAACCAAGTTTCCTGTAGTCCTCGCGGGAAAATGGTTGATTTGTTAGTGTCTTCTTGGGTTGATACCTTGATTATTGACAATTTTTAAATGCTACCAGACTATCCTACTTTTTATAGGAAATAAAACTATTTGGATTAAAGTGATGAAACGGGAGATACACGAGTGGATCAGAAAAACGCTTTTGACATCAACTTTTCTTTTAAGTTGGTTAGTTTGAACTATTTGAAAAAACCGAAAATCTATGTGAATGTTTATTTTGTGTCCTGTTCATGGCCTGGAATGCTTAAAGGGGGCGAGGTCTGTTAAGAACTTATGTTATTGATAATAGTCTGCACAAAGTAACTCCAAAGATGTAATAGACAGAAATTGTTGTCTCTATTGCGTATTAGTACAGAGTTTATGGCTTCTATTATTGGCAGGGAAAAGCACCTATAAGCTGACTTCAGTACTTAACAGAGCTTGAAACAGCCTCAAAGCTTGAGCTGCTGATCTTTGGTTAGTCCACCTACCAGAGCACTCCAGTCTGCAAGAGACATACATGTGAAGTTGTTTGATAGATCCATGGGAACTAGGTATGACAATCGAAAATCCTATAACTCTTTTGTGTGATTATTAGATATCTTGGATAATTACGTTCCTTTTCCATTACTGAAGTGCTGATATTATTGGTACACTATTCCTGCTAGCTGTACAGTAGTGTTCTCTTTTTTCCTATTTATCTATTCTCTTAAGTTAGTTTTATTCATTGTCCAATATCGATTGCTTTACCCAAGAACAATATGTGTTTTATTTTATCTGTGGTGCATTTGTTATCAATTAGTAATCGATTCATAGTTTTCACATATAGAATTAAATATAGAATAAGTTAGTCGGTCCCCTTAGTAGGAAAGGAAAAAAATGCAGTAAGACAATGTGGTTATATTTACAGAATTGAAAGTCAAGTTGGCCAAATAGAGACTTCATGCTTCTCCCTTAGGACGTGGGGTTGTTAACCTATTGAGTGGTTCTCCTTGAATTTTAATAGTTTGAAACTTTTTGGGTTTACATTAAGTCTTTGCATACGAACTTTTAATTAAACAAAGAATTCATCAACAAACAATAGATTTAATGAGCAATCTGAGAAGCTTCTTAAATGCTGATTATCATCGAACACATATAGGTACTACAGCTGTAGCAGTATTAATTATAGCAACTCATAATAACAGTTAGTATAAAATCAGATACATGCTTCCCCATTATTCCATAAAATTTACATAGATAGCGGGTTTGTGTGATGCCTATTATAATTTTAGAGCTTGTTTAATAAATATTTCATACCAAATCTGTTGATCCTGCAGCTTAATTTACTTTATGTAGTAGCTGAAGTTCAGAAGCTCGCTGATGAAGCTTGACTTTTGAACTATGGACCACTTTTTGATGGAAGTAAGGAATGATAGTCGTCCAAGATTGTGAAACCACTTCGCTAGTGCAGCTGTAATCTGTTGAAAATATTGAAAAATATGTATAGGTTGGAATAAATTAATGAACCTACTACCCATAAGTTCTTGAAAATTTCTTATTAGTACAAGGGAAAATATTTACCCCAGTTGCATTGATTTTGCTGGTGTCTCATTTTTCTGAGTCTGGGGCTGGCTTAACTCGAGATGGAGTGGTGGGTGTAAATCATAAGCATTGCTGATGGTGTAGGGAGGCTGGGAAACCCTGTTTGCTGTGTTCACATTCCTCGATCCATACACCTGAGACCCAAAATTTTTGCTTAGACATGGCCAGACAAGAAAGGTAGAATTCAACGAACTTTAGATTTAAGGTAGGGAGTACACCATGTTGAGTGGGGTAGGTATCAGTGAGTGCTGGAATAAGGTATGGCCACTTTAAGCAAGTTCCATATTGCTGGTTCAATAATGCAATGGTGGTGTATGACATTTTCTCAATAATATGTGGAGCTGTCTAGATTAATACCTTCTTCTGCAGTTCTTTGTTTTCTTGTTGGATGAGGTTTATCTTCTTGTAGAGTTCTAGGTTTTCTTGATGAACGAGATTTCCCTGCAGTAAACTCAATGAATGTCAGTTAGTTGTCATTGAATTATTTGATAATGAAAATCACCACAAATCATAGCCAATGCTTGAGGGAAACCTTTCGGTTGAGTTCTTTGATCTCATCAGTTAAAATTTGTTCCTGCCGAAAAGGGGGAAAAAGCTTTAGGATTTATTTGTTCTTTCTACATAGAGGGCTGAACTTGATCATTATAGAATAAAAATTGCACTCATTTTTCACCTTTTTCACACGGATGCCCTTCAAACTCATTTCTAGTTTGTTTTCCAGATTCTGTAAATCTTTGACACTTAAACCAGAAAGTTCTTCTCCCATCAGTTGCCTGCATAAGTTAAAGTGAAACAGTGCGTATGCATCAAATAATGTTAAAACCTATAGTTTGATTGGCTCATCTAATATATGTGATTACGTTGCAACTAAAGAGGATGAATGGTTGCGATGGCTAGTGATAGTTCTGGCAGTCATGGAGTTGCCAATTGCAAGTAATTAGTCACTGGGAAGACCAAGATAATGACGGAAGGTTTAATGAATTTCAAAAAATGACTTAGGCTTTTTTTGTTTTCATCTCCAGAAAACGTTGTCTAGAAATGCACATTTACCAATGCATTTTAAATCAATATATAGCACATCATTTTCAAAATCTAAAATCGTGTAAAACCAATCACGTATCTTTACTTAATTTTGAAACCAAAAACACAAAATTCATAAATAAACACACACTTAGAATCTTGAAAACATATGCTATTTCCCAATATTCAACCTTTATTTTGTTTCATTGAGAAAATTCTTTGCATTATGTTGTTTGCTATGTTACATCAGAGACTAGGAAAAACGTTCGCCTTCAACCTAAAAAGTTTTAAGTTAATAGGTTTGGACCCGATAGTGTCTTTAAACTTTGACATATTCCCTCACTTGCAAAGTACATTGACTAGTACAATCACAATAAAAGTAATATCCATAAAATAAACTTAAAACAAACACTAACATGTGCAACAACTTAATATAATGATAAAATGAGGGGTTTTGATCGAAAGACCATGTGGTCAACTTGTTTTCCACCATGTTAAGTTATTGCTGAGCCTAAATAATTAATAGGTATTGGATGCTGATGGTTCTATCTAACTGTGCTAGATTAGTTACCTTTGATTATAGGGATTGACTAATCATTCCTTTGTTATAGGGGTTGTGTTAGTTGATCATCAACCATAGGAAATTAAGACTAACTATATGCAGTTTATTCTTTCCTTTGGGGTTCACTACCTATGATTCTTTTACATTTTAATGGATTGTGAAATACAATAAATCAAAATCAAATTTGTCTTTTGCTCATGGTATGATACATGTTTGGGTTAGAGCTAGTTTATTGTGCTACTTTGCAATTTTTTCTTTCCTCTTTTTCTGCCTCTTCGGCCTAGAAAGACCTTTATCTGAATTTAATTTTGACCTTAATTCCTTTGACCTTAGACCTTCATTGCCTAAGACAACATACAGTCTTTTCTATTCTGCCTTTTTCCTTGCAGATTTTCTTTTTAAACCTAAAGGTTTTTGAGTCCTCAAGAACCTACTTCTGTGGAAAAGAGGGAGGTGGCAAGGAAAAGAAATCTGGTCAGAGAAACAAACTGGAGTTTGTCGCTAGTAACCTAGAATTGACATTGGTGCCCAAAGAACTTGTGTTCTCAGTAACTAGGTGTGATAGGTGTCAGCAAGGATCAAATGGACAAACTCAGATTACTTCTCTGTTCTTATACTCAATTGAGGCAAAGTCGTCAGTGTTTGAAAAGATCATTTTTCTGACCCTTTCATTATTGATTCAAGGGTCATTCTTCCGAGTTTTTCTCTACTTGCATTCCTTATGCAAAGCATGACAAAATAGAGACAACTGATGGAAATTAAACTCCTGTTGCTAGCCGAGGAACAATTCCCTTGACACCCTCCGTATCCTTAAAAGACTCCAATTACTTCAGTTTTATGCACCTAGATGCATATACATCTGAAACTGTTTTAAGTTTCAATTCCAAGAAAAATAAGCTTACCAAATAATAAATGTTCCCACTTGTTTAATTAAAACAAATAATAGGAAAAAGTCTTTTTGCTGGGTTAATAAGCATGGAATATGGATCAGTCAACCTAGTGCATGAATAAAATATTGATGTAGATGCTGAAAATACATGTTACAGGGAGTTTGATTCCGATAATATACAGTGTAATAGTATTTAATAAATGAATTTTTTAGTTGTTTTGGCAATTAAGGTATCCCTTATGCTTTTACTTGTTTTTTTTCCCCTATATTCTTTGTGCCTCTTCATCATGGTCTTCACCATTACATAATTATATTTTTGTCCCCTACTTTTGAAGCCTATGCCCTATGTAAGTGCTGCATTCTCTCCTAACATTGACCTACAATCTTTCCTTTACTTTCCAAGATTATATCTTGGTTCCCTAATTTTTAGATCCTTATATCTTAACTGGATCAATTTTTCCTACAATTACACACTCATATGCTAGAAACATACTTTCTCTACCATCCACACATAGTTGACAACTTACCATTCTATTATGTCAATCTCACCGAGACCCCTAAAATTGCAATAATATCAAATTTGCCCTCCATGGTTTTATGAATATCATTTACAACCCTATCTTAGTTAGTAATTTCACTTCAGGGTTCAAAGTGATAATTATCTTGAATTGTCTTAAAATGCACAAGGTGACTTTGATATTATGAAAATTGTAGAGGCTCCTAACTGTTACTAAAACCACAGGAGTGAGCTTGTTATTATAGATAACTAGATGGGGTGCCAATGATAATAGTTCTTTTCTTGAATTCTATTTCTAGGTTCAAAATGGTCTTGAACCATGAAAATTCCGGTTTTAGAGAAAAAGAGTAATCATAAATCTTTCTCATCCTAATCTTTTAGCTATCATCATAACCATGATTATAGATTTCATATGTTTGAGATATAACAAAGATGATGCTTGTATCGAAGTTGGAACAAATTTGACTAATTAATCAAATGCTAGAGTTTATTGATAGTTGCTATCCTTAGTGGGAATTTGGTCCAGAGGAACTAAACACTAGAAATCACTTTTGAACATTGAAAGTTGTTCCTAATGCATACAAAAATCCAAATATTGGAAAAGTCAAACACTAAAGAAAAGAGTACTCATAGATCTTTCTCATCCTAATCTTTGAGCTATCATCATAACCATAATTATAAGATTTTATATGTTTTTGATATAACAAAGATGACGCTTGGGTAGAAGTTGGAGCAAATTTTGATAAATTAATGGAAATTTAGAGTTTATTGATAGTTGCAACCCTTGGTGGGAATTTAATCCAAAGAAAGCAAACACTAGAAATCCCTTTTGGACATTGAAAGTTGTTCCCAATGAATACAAAAATCCAAATATTGGAAAAGTCGAACGCTAGGTACACTCCAATATTCAATGCTCATACTACATCCATGGAATTGTTAGTACTATATATATAAGGCACCAATTTTACAAAATATGAGATGTGTGAGCCATTGGATTAATGTATTTTAAATAATTGAGATTAAATTTATCATTGTAATTTTCAGTATACATTAACTATGCATGTTAAATTGGACTTCCACTGCTTAAAACATGTTGATTTAGTGGCTTATAAAGAATTTCATTATTTAGATCAAACAATGGTGCCATGGACTTGTTTATATGGATGTAATAGTGTAGAAAGTTGATAAGTTGACAACATTAGATGTAACTTCATAACTTTAGATCTATACCATTGGATCAAATGAGATAATTGGTTGAAAATTTAAGTTATAATTTTAAATGAAAAAGTTAAAAGATGTGAACCT
>JANLJB010002085.1:0-14255 GCA_026212285.1 Bursera cuneata | reverse complement strand
ATCATATGGACATTCATCATCACATTTCAATGTAATCTAATTACAAGCAATGATAAAGAAAGTGCAATTTCCTTTATTATATAAATCAAATGTGTACAATATACAACGTATATTTACAACGTGATGCTCTAGGACACAGAAAGTCTAACACTCAGATCATGTCAGCCCACCCAAGGCCTAACACCAACCTAGATACAGTAATCTCCCACCTCGTTACCACTGACATGTTAGAATTCATAATCATACCTTTCATTATCGCTTTTCTCAGTCAAGCCCATGAAACTTCATATAATTCCATCCATGATCATCTTATCACAAACCACTAGCCTGTATGTGCCACTATCGCGCCTGTATCAGTTCGGGGCCATCCCTATAATTCATACACACGTCTAATCGTATACGTACATAATATCTCATGTTCTTATTCTATTTCTATCCTTTCTATCACTTCATATCTGTATCGACCATGTGTCGTCCATCTTGTCAGCCACGGTCACACACGCACTGCCCATATCCATATCATCTGATCATATTATACTTTTGTCCATTATCTTATTATTCACATGCGTAGTACCCATATCCTTATTGGACTTATGCTCCGACTACTTAATCACATGAGTACTATCTCATTGGGTGATCAATCACCCATGCCCGTAAACCTGCATATGCGCACATAATACCCTAATGTCACATGCACCATTTACTTCCCATGACCCATCTTGAATCATACGGTCACTCATTTCTATCTGGTACGGTTACCATGCATACATCCCCCTTTTAGATTCTACAACTAATCAGTCCCTTTCCATAATTCCATAAACGCGCACTTAGCACCCGATCCATAAATACACATAATGTTCTATTCATTAATCACATACACTTTTTATTTTCTAAGCCACATCGTTAATTTAAATCCACACTCACCTCAAAATGGAATATAAAGGTATAGTATGAAACCCTTACCTCGATACACGAACTCGATTTTCTGAGTCCTTCTCTCTCTTCCTCATCCACATCGTGAATCTCATGTGTCCCGGATGAATCCTCACAGTCATGGGAGAAAAACTATGCAAAACCAATGCTAAGGGTTAAATTGATATTTTTTCTTAAGGGTACTATTGCAAACTTACAAACTAATAAGGGTCACATCAAATCAACTAGACAGGGTGAAATTGCTAACCTAGAAACCCTCAGGGGTCTTGATGATAAAACACCATGCAGGGGTGCATTTATTAACTCCCAAAGCTATAAGGGTGTAACTGTTAAGCATGTAAATACTAAAACACAAAGATGAGGGGCCCGACGTAATTCACCATGGCAGCCGTGATTCACGTTTACTCATTGAAAAACAAGATCGATGATCGGGAACGATGAATGAAGGGCACCACCAGAATCTTCTCGTTGAGAGGAATCGATCCCAACCAACAATGGAGGTTGGCATCGCCGAAAATGGAAGATCAACGGACGACGTTTGTAACGCTATCGGGGTTGATTACCGGTGATTCACATGTCGATTGACTAATTAGAGACCACCGCTAGACTCGTCGGACCGAGAGGAAGAGATCTCAATCAATGGCGGGGGCTGATGACGTCGGAGGAGGGAGATCTCAATCAGTGGTGGGGACTGGGTAGCATACATTTTTCGTGTCGATCCGATCAATTCCGGTATCGAACGGGGAAATGGAGGCTACCACGGAGACCAGCGTGTCGAGACGCTTCCATTGCCATCCATTTCGAGGCCTTACTCATCGGGAATATGAACAGTTATCGGCGTCAGCAGTGACGATGATTTCCAGTGAACATGGGTGTTTTTGTAGCTTTTTCAACTTTTTTGACCACTACACTGTTTATATAGACTTTGGGATTCAGGGGTCCAATTGTAAATTCTCAAACATTCAACGTTCACGAATCCTGTTATGAAGTCTCGACATTTCAATGCCAACCCATCCTCATCTAATCTGATTGGTCGATACGTGTGTGTATAAGTAGCCGGAGTGTGTTTCCTATGTGAATTATGGGTAGTATATGAGTGACTAGTTGGTAGGGACACAGGTAATACGTGTGAGAGATTGTACATGATAAGATGGATGGTCATGCAATGTAAAGTGGTGTGAATATGTGACAGAGGAAAATTTATGAGATTGAGTGTAGACATTTTAGATTAGTTTTAATGGTAATGTGATTAGTTGGTTATATGTGATATATGACGAGTTTTAATGAGAAAAGTGGTATTGAAAAATATGATTATGAAATCTAACATGTTAGTGGTAATGAGATCGGAGAATATCGTATATGGGTTGGTATTAGGCCTTGGGCGGGCCTGGGCGATCTGGGGTTCAAGAAAAACACTTCCAATACGATTTCAGTGCTAGGCCTTGGGTTGGCCTGGTTGATATGGGATCCAAGGAAAGCACTGCTGAGATGATCTAGTGTTAGGTCTTGGGTTGGTCTGACCGATCGCAGATATAAGGAAAACATCATTGATCTGATTCTAGTGTTAGACCTTAGATTGACCCGGTCGATTTGGGATCTAAGAAAAACTCTAGATTGGAGGATTTAAAGAATTGTGGATATGTGTTATAAATTTGATGTGCTTTAACATCATGCAGCGTTATGTCTTGGGTTGGCCCGATCAATTTGGGATTTAAGGAAAACACTATTGATATGATTATAGTGTTATGCGTTAGATGGGTCCAACCAATATGAGATCAAAAGAAAACGCTGGATTGCAAAATTTGTATATGTGAATGTTGTGTTGAGATTATGAGTGATTGTGATAGAGGTTTATGAAATAAACATGCTTAGAATTGTTGAATGAAAATATTTTGGTAGTGAAATTAGTGTATATGTGAGTGAGAGTAATGAAATGATTAGATGTGTTGTGTGAATTTTACATGATGCATGACTGAATTTTAAAATGTTATAGAATTGTGTAGTTGTAGAAGTTTCTACTAGGTTGTGTTACTCATCGCTTCCTCCACAGGTACCTGAGGTCAAGAGTCTAGCGGTGGTGATCTAGAGCTCACATATAGGATCTATAGATACTAAATATATTCATGTTCTTAATCTTGAGTTTACTGTAAAATCATATATTAAGATGAAACATTTCTTGAATTAATAAGGAGTGAATATATCCATATATATCCCCTTGAATTTTATATAAAAAGGATAGGGATTCAAGACTAACTTTATGAGGAGATGATCTAACAATTAATTTTTCTTGTGAACAAGCAGTATAAGTAGTTTTATTGAACAAAAGAATTTTTTGGTTCTTTAATGGGTGTTCTTGTAAATTTTCATTAATTCTATGTATTATTATTGATCATGAATGACCAAGATGATCATGCCAATGCATCAAACTCTTAGGATCATTAAACTTCTGGTTCATAATTGTATAGGTTAATATTTTATATGTATATACAATACAATCCAGATGAGAAAGCTTCATGTTTCACTATTATTAGTTTCTATCCTAAGACATCAGAAATAATGCAAATAAATTCTATATTATTTTCACATGTTGTCGTAATATAATACCCATTGAGCCCTAATCTTTAAAACTAAGTAGATTTCTTCTAGATTTGCTTAAGAATAAGGCATTATTAATACATATCTTGGTAAACATTTGCTAACAAGATAGTGGCTTTTCCAAAACCTTCTATCACATTCATGGACTCTGATATGGTATTAACTTCAACTTCAAGTAAATTTAAGTTCAAGAAATATTTCTTATCTTCCAGGATGGTTTGCATTGTTGTACTATCAACTAAACATAAATCTTTGTCTCTTCTAGAGACAGATATCATATTATTAATATCTACACCATTTTATTCAAGTCAAATGCATATTAGATATAATGATCACATCAAAAAGCGTACAACAAAAAATTTATAATAAAAATACCTAAAAAAAATTTACATAAGAAAAGTTCAATCAATATACACATCATTAAAAGAAAACAAAAAGAAATAAAAAAAACTATCTAGTTAACTTCAATACTTTAATTTCCTATCAACTGATAAACTATGTCATCATGAGCAGTAAAGAAGTCTAAGACATCAAGATTTGTTGTATCAACTGGATCACCAACAAGATTTGTCTCAACATTTTTGCTTTTATCCCTATAGAGGCTTAAAATAACTCCACCAAATGCTTAGGTGTGTGACAAGTATGTGATCGATGTCCTTCACCACCATGCCTGTGGTAACCGAAAAATTTGTAATAGTGAAATTTTTTAATAGTATCCAAAATTTTTTTTTCACACATGTATTTATGATTTATATGTGTTGTTATATGCGAATATATGTGTATGTACAAACTTTTTTAAAAATGAGACTAAAATATAATTAAAAGTGTGTGTGTGTGTGTATATATATATATATAGTTACATGATTGGCTCATGTTTGGTGGTTGTGTTGTCATAAATGAGATGTTTTTGGGTTGATATATGTATATAAATGTATGCAGGAATGTTTTATTACGAAGAGTTGGATGAAAATTGGATGAATTCGAAAAATTGGATCAGGCGAATTACGCCACAGCGTATAAGAATTATGTCGCGGCGTAGAAAAGAGAATTGGGTGCAGAGCTAGGCGAACTACGCCGCGGTATAGAAGGATTACGCCGCGGCGTCATCGGGTAGAAACTCTACGCTGCGGCGTAAATGGAATTACGCCATAACGTGGAAAGACAAAAACTCTGTACTGTGGCGTAAATGGAACTACGCAGTGGCACAGCAAGTTAGAAACTCTGCACCGCGGTGTAAATGAAACTACGTCGTGGAGCAGATGCAGGAATTCACGGAATTAATGATTTTGAAAATACTCGCCATGTCCCAATTTTCAAATTTATAAAAACCCTAGCCTTCCTTTTTCATTTAACGTGACACATACAAGGGAAAGGAGAGAAAGAAGGAGAGGAGAAAGAAGAGCGAAGAGAGAGAAAGCTTTGGGCTACTTCGAAACGTCAACGTAAGGTAGGAAAATTACTTCTACTTATCTCTATTCTATTTTAATCGGTGTACTTGGTGAATTTGAAGTTAGTTTTTCAGATTTGGAGTTATACCACCTGGGGTTTGTTGGATTGAAGTCTGTGTGTGAATTTGTTGTAAGATTTGTGGACTTATTGTATATTAGATATAGGAAATAGAGATTTAGAGCTTTTGTGTATGAGATGAGATATGGGTAATGTGATTCTTAGGATTTACGTAAGATTGGGCATGGGTTTTGTTTATTGATGAATATATTTAGTTAGATGTGTTAAACACATCTATGTGTGTTGTAAGTTGATTTTGAGGTAATTACATAAAATCACGTTATGTCGTGGTTTAGTGTAATAAATAGAAATTGAGATTGATGTGCGAGATAGTATGTGGAAAATGAGAAATATAGGGTAATAGTGGCTTGGTACTGATGTATGGACGATTTGTGTAAATGTTATTGTGTTGGGTATCTCTTTTGTAAATTTGAGGGACCTAAAAGGAAGCATTAGTGACACTGTGTACAGTATTAGGCCTTAGATGTGCCCGTGTATGTTGTGGGACCTAAGGGAAAATACTCGTGACGCCTTGTACAGTGCTAGGCCTTAGACGTGCTCGAGTAGGTTGAGGGACCTAAGGGAAAACACTTGTGATACCTGTGTGCAGTATTAGGCCATAGCTGTTCCCATACGTATCGTATGATGTGAGGGTAAGAGGTGTGAAAATGGTTAGAGGTTGTGAAAATTTGGTGGTTACCTTGTGCATGCTTTAAATTAAAATATTATAGTTTTGTGTATGTTGTGAGATTTCTACTAGATTGTGTTGCTCACCCATTTTCCTTCAACAGGTACCAAAGGTTAAGCATTGGACGGGAATATTATGGAGCTCATTTAGAGACTTACGAAGAGTTTAGAAATGAACCCATTACATGCATTATGCATTTTGAAACATTATATAAAAGATTTATAAATATTTGTATAACAATTTATGATTTATGTATAAATTATGGATAATTGCGAATTTTTTATTTTAATTCATCTCATTTGCATGGTTGGCCTCTAGGGTACCCGTATAAGGGATTCCAGGGTGCCACAATGCCTATAACATATATTTTCATTATTATTTTGTGGTTCAATTTTAGTATCATTTCCTTTATTTTGTTTGCCTTTATTTTTATTCCAACTTTGGTGGGGTGGTTTAAAATTTCTGGAATAACCACCTCTTAATCAATAACTCTTTCAACCACGACCACATCTATTGTTATTGCTATGGTTATTTGATAAAGTAAAGTTCACTTTAGGGAGCAATCTAAACTGGCATAGCAAAGTTGGTGGTTTCTTAACAAGAGTTTATTATTTTGTATAGCAAGTAGGAGACATGATATTAAATCAAAATACTTTATAAAATGATATTGTCTATATTGTTGCTTTAAGATAATGTTAGATGGATGAAAAGTAGATATGTTTTTCTAACATCTCATTTTTAGTGGTTTGTCCACAGTATCTCAGTTGAGATACAACTATGAATAGTGTTGAATTATATGCAGTAATAGTTCTAAAATCTTGTAATCTCAAATTGCTTTAAAAAAATTGAGCTCTCGACAATAGAATTGTCATCTGTTGATCTAATCTTTTTTTTTTTAATTTTTTCAAAGAATTTGAGGATCAGTAACATATATAATTCAGACTTTAAGCCTCTATGGTTATGGTGTCGAAGAAATATCATTGCTTCTGATCTATCCTGCGAGGATATTGTATTGCCTTCTTTGATGTTATCAGTAAGACTCATAGCCTCCAAATGAAGTATTGCATCGTCAACCTATTTGCAATAATTATCTCCATTGAGAGAAAGAGAGTCAAACTCATGCTTTATTAAATTTGACATTTTGGAAACTAGACATTCACAAAAAAATTAAAACAAATTAATTGTCATCTCATAACTCCTCAAATATATTTACAACTTCTGGTTTGTAACAAGAAATAAAAAAAAAAAAAAAAACAATGTTTAACAAGATAAGAACTTTAGGTTCTAATTTATTTTAATGAATAACAATATAGAATAGTAGTAAATATTAGTATAATTAAATGCTCCATTACAGGTTCCAGGAAAGGCTGGTGAGGACAAAACCCACTTAAAAACCAGTCTCCTTGGACTTAGAGTCTTTTAGATAAAACTTTTCTAGACAAGTACATAACTATACAAATAATCACTTACTATCTTAGACCAGACTTAATATCTAACAAATATTTATTTCAAGATTTCAGTTACAATAATAAAAATATAATATTGATTTAGTAATATTAAAAATAAACATAAAATGATTTATGATAACATCAATATAATAACAACATATCAAATGTATGAATGAAATAATTATTAATAACATATACCATCCTTATTTTCTGATATAATAGATCTAGTATAATGACAACCACAAAACATATTAATATGGAAAAGTTATAATAAATATAATATGATAAATAACAATAACTAAGATTATGTATATATACCTGCAATATTCTTAAAACTAGAAATAAATCACAAATATAAGCATATATAACCTAACTTTACAATCATCCATATACAATCTGATAAATATAATCTAATTACGTGACAAAAATTCATAATAAATTAAAGAGATTGCAAAAATAATACTGCATCCAATAATATCATGTCACATTACATTGTGTGAAAATAGCTATATAAGTTGGTTATATACCTAGTATTATTTATAAAGAAATGATTACTGTTAGAATGAAAGCTGAGCTAACAAGGGTGTACACCCAATTCTCTGTTTGACTTTGTTATGAGTTATATTGCAAATAGATATTACAATAAACATAANAAATTGAGAGTGTGCAATTGAGAGATGTTCAGGAGTGAGTAGATTGGGAGTTGTATATGAAATGATTTTCAAGGAAATTTAAAAAAATTAATAAAGGTATAAGATATTATAGATAAATTAAAGTGAAATGTCCAGATTATAAATCTAATCCTCGAACTAGTTATTATGTGCAATATTCTAATGTTTTCCTTACTTTGGAAAACGAGTGGAAGGGAGAAAAGGTAACACTAGGGAATGTTCTTCCCTAATACATCATATTGTGCACTTATACCAGTATGAGCCATAAGAAGGCAAACATGAGTGNAGCAACTCTCCACCTCTCCCAAGTTGTTGCCCATGCTCTTTCCAATCACAATGACCAGCCGCAAACATCAACATTTCTACACACACTTCACTTATCATCTTCCATTTCTTCCCCAAACTCCAATCCTCCTTAGATTCCAGCGATTGCAAATTTGAAACAAGTACCATTACTGATTCTAGTACTGACATTTTCTCATCATCATTGGATTTAAACAACGGCTTTCTTTCAGATAACAACTTGCAAGCTTCAATTTTTTTGTTGGTTATTTCATTCGTTTCTAACTTGAGCAAACGAAGGGCCTCATGACATGTTTCTCTAAACCTCAATTCACCAATCCCTTTAGGCATCATAGATGGACAAACGAGTAGAAGATACAACATGTAATTTGATAAGCATCTACTAATCTTGCACCTTGGATGAAGATCATCAATAACTTCTCCATGCCTATCTAAATCTTGGTAGTAACAAATATCAGTAGCAATATGCCAAACGAGAAGACTTTCATCAAATTCTGTATTAGTTGTAAACCAATTTTGTTGAGAAAGATCAATACCATACTTTTTTTCAAGTACATGATCACCTCTTCGAGCCAACATATTCTTGCCTGATTCATCCAAAATAGGACTGAAAAAATCATGATCCTCTAGACGGGTGTCTTCTATCACTTTATATATAATTTCTAACAAATGACTATCCGCATCTTCTGAAGTCGAATACTGGGACCTCTCTAGAAATTTGTTGACACTAAGTAATTTCTGAATTGCAAAACATTTGAAGAAGTTGGTTAGTATGTCTTTCAGGCAATAACTTAATAGGTTGAATTGCCCCGTTGAGGCTGCCCACCTCTTATGATTGATCAAAAGTGACTGAAATTTAAGAAATTTAGCACCATAACTTGTAGTCTCTTCATTTCTGCGCTTGACCATCAAAATTAGATTAGTCCAGTCTGAGCAAAAATGTAAAATGAGCGTCCAACTCTAGAACAATAGCTCCAACAATTAGTACATAAGTTATGGAGATTTCAGCCAATGAGTAATCATGGATGTCAACGAATACCGAGAAGATAACTAATGTAGAAACTGAAGAACAAAAGGTGACAAAGCGAAGAAAGATTCCGAATCGAGAATAAACAATGGTTGCCTTGGTGAAGAGCACATCATACATAAACCCAAGCTCAATTGACACAAGATTGAAAGCTTCTTTTGCTGACTTTTCATCAAAGATTTTAGTGCTCTTGATCACCTCATTGTCAGAGAGAACTAGGCCTGCAAATAAATGTGAAAATCTCTTGAAAAGAAAATAAGCTTCATGGAGTTCATGTAAACCAATATACTGTAGTGGATTCTCAGTATCTCCTTTCATGTGTACTCTAACTAAACTTGGACTGGGATCAAGAGTTGAAAGTAAGGAATCTCTGAAACGTTGGATGCTTGAAGACCAAAGTACAAAACTTCTCTCTCCATATTTGATTACTCCTGTGATATACACTGGAATGGCTATAAATGTTAGGGCATTGTTGCTCCAACATTTTATGTAGATGTAAAATGCCACTTCAACTTGAACAACAAGCCCAAGAAGATGCCTTAACCACAACTCATTGTCTTCTAAAGAGTAAGCTGTTATAGTATCTGGACCACCAAGATGCAAGAGAAGGAATGGAGCCCAAAATGCTTGCAAATTGAAGGTTGGTTTTGGAGAATTATGATCTCCAGAATCCCCTTGGCTGGTGGCAAGATTGCCTAGGGCAACAGTTGCTGCCCAATCTGCTGCTAAGTATGCTGACCACACAAGAATTTTTATCCAACTTTTTGCAATGTATTTTCTTCGAGAACCAAAAATGATGAGGATGATTTGAAAAGAAAGGCTTAGTAAAACCAATGCTCGAATTTCCCATCCACTCCAAATTTGTAATACATTTTCCACAGAAAACTGCATGGCTCTCCTTTGAATTTCCTCAAAGATCAAACTGCTGCAAGCACCTAAACAGTTTAAAAATAACATTTGTTATGATATGATACCAATACTAAAGATTCTACAGGTTAATAGCAAAGAGAGATGAAAAGATTTTATATTTTTAATTATTAAAATAAATTTTAACAAATGCCACCCAAGAATTATTTAAAAAATACAATGAAATTTGATGGAATTATTTATGGCATGTCTACTATGAATGTGTAGAATTTTGATAATTTTATGAATTAAAGAAAATTTATTTTCTAGTTTTGAAGTAAGAGACGTTAGTTTTGAATCTCCCTATGTAACAAATGATAAGCCCTAAAACAAAACTCATTTAAAGTACTTTCTGAATATGAAATATCCAGAAACTATTGTTTATCTACTACTCCAAAACAGAAGGAAGCTTATGCGTATATAGCATTAATATTAAAANATTTATACATTATACACTCATACATTAATACAATTAATTTTCATTCCCATTATCGTCATGATAAAATAAAATCACTTACATGGAAGAAGAAATTGCAGTCAAGAAGGACTTGATGTTGTTGCGGAAACCAATAAGTGATATAATTAGGCTGTCTTTATATAAAGAAACAAGAGAGAAGGGTACTAGAAAAGTACAAAGAATAACTTCTCTAGCTACATCTATAGAAGATTGAATTATAATTAAGGAATCCTTNCCTTAGTGGGAGATGGAATCATTAGATGAAGTATAAACTAGATCAAAGAATCATTTTAATTAATGAATTTTTGAGACTTTGGATCATGGTACAAAGAGTGGACAAGGATGAATTATTTCTCAAAATTAAATAATAACTTCTCGGTACTTGGAAATAAACATTTTATTTAAAATAGGTCTTGATTCATTAGACAAAAAGATTAATAATTAAAGTTTTCATGTTCAAACTTTACCATAAAAGCTTTCACGTACATGCAATATATACAAATCAAAAGTATCATAACATAGGATTTGAAAACTATGTACAATTATCAAAAATATGGTCTAAATTTTCATAGAATCAGGCTTAAGAGTTCAACAACATGGAAAGGCAATCCAAGAACACGTACATTTTGATAGTCCCATGCAATTTAAAAAGCAAGTGAGAAGAAACTCAGTCTTATGCCGCATTCACCTCTATCTACATAAAANTGTTTAATCTCCTAAACTGAACCAACCAACACTACAAGAAATTTTGTTTTTAGTAAGCAAATTTTTAGTGATGAAAATGCTCTACTAAAATGCTGTTTACTGCAACATTCAGAATCATGAAGCTATCAAATGAACTTACATTATAATGAAAATGACAAACTTTATTGTATTAAAAAAAAAAAAAAAAAAAGAAGCCAAATGGGAAAAAAATAAAACAGAGAAGAAATCAAAATTACCCGCTAAAATGGATGAAACCTTTAAGTCCTAATTACACAACTTGATTCATGGATCAACTGCTTCACCTTCGCCTTCATCAAGTGCGTAGGTTAAGAAGTACGAAACGCAGGTTAGCAACATACAGAACCGCCAAGGCCAATTGCAACAGAGAGTTGCAGAACAGAGCTTTGCGGAGAAGAATTTATATTGGCCGTCAAACTAGCACGAAAGCACGATTAACTTAACTTAAAAGTGGGCTGATATTCAATTTCCCCCTATAGCTTTTTCATCCTTCTTGGCATGACAAAGTTGCAAGACAAGAGCGTGTCCATCCAAAATAGTGCCTTAAAAGAGACAGGAAATTGAAGAGTTGAATCCAAGATTTTAAAGTTTCAAACTATATTCTGGTGATATTTATCTAAGCGCTAGGTATTCACCCGTAAATCTCTGCAGACATTTGCTGCTGTCTCCACAGAATCAAACTCTACGAAACCAAAACCCATAGAAACATACTTTCCATTTNTTCAAATGCTTCTTTGTCTGCAAATGGGAAGAACGGAACCATAACATGAGAAAACGAAACAATCAAGGAAAAATCATGGATTAAGTTTAACATACCCAGATAATTACCCTAACACTTATAATGCTTCAACCACTTTCAAATACCTATCTTTATGGGCGGCATCTGGTGATAACTGGGACACAGATCAATCTCCATGCAAAAACATTTTTTGGCGTAAAATGCAGGGTTTAGCCGCAAAAGTCGGCGGAAAATTATTACGGCAACCAGGCCACCAAAACTTAAGGATTCCTTTCTTAGTGGGAGATAGAATCATTAGATGAAGTATAAACTACATCAAAGAATCATTTTAATTAATGAATTTTTGAGACTTGGATTGTGGTACAAAGATTGGAGAAGGATGAATTATTACTTCAAATTAAATAATAACTTCTCGGTACTGTGAACTAAACATTTTATTTAAAATAGGTCCTGATTCATTAGACGAAAAAATTAATAATTAAGTTTTATGTTCAACTTTTACCATATTATGGTTTTCTACTAAATGGAATGACTTAGCTAAGAGAAAATTAAAAGATAAGACTTCAGTTCAAAAATAAAAAAATAAAGTTAAGATTGTAACATACACTTCTATATACTTTAAATTCATATGTTGTAATTGAGGATAAACCTATAAGTTATATTTTATATGATTTTTTTTTGGAGAGAGTAGTATGATACAAATTGAAGGATACAAATTGTAATAAGTGTTGGATCCTAGGAGGACTTTTAAACATTCAAAAGGCACACTACCTTCCCAAGGAAAATTGTATATTTGTTAATAAATGAACTTTCTGAACCAAAAGCCTTCCTAGTTTATGACTATTGTCCATGTGGGCAACACAGGTGGGCGTATTTTTTTTGGTAGAACTCTTCTACAAATTGACGACTAAAGAGAGGAAGAGATATTCTCTTAGGTACACCACAAAGGGGTCAACACACTAAGGTTCCTCAAGGGTTACTGTGGTAACCCGGATTCCCGGGAACAGTAATCAGGGGTGTTAGTGAAAGATTTCAAAGTTAAAAATCTTTATACGATGTGATTGTGACGTATACGGGTTGGCACGGATGTGATGACGTCGTGCGTATGTACATTTATAGGTTTTCGAGAGTTTTCGGGAAAAGAGGGCTAAAATATAATTTTCACAAGTTCGAAGATTTTTCGTCTTTAGTGCCCGTTTTGTGGATTTTGGGGACCACGTGAGTGGAATATAGATGGAAATGAGATTATACTGAGGTTCCGGAGTTTCGGGATGATTTTGTGAAACTCGGAGAGGTTTGAAAAATTACGAAACACCCCTGAAGCCAAATTCTATATAAACTTAAGGAGGCCTGAACTTTCATAAAACTGCCCAGACACCCCCGGTCACCAGAAATCGCTGCCTCCGGTGACCCTTCGCATTCCCGGTGAGATAGGGCCTGATACCGGTGGCGATGGAATTGTCCCGGCGTGTTGAGCTCAGCGGTGGCCGCCTCTTCCCCGTCCGGTGCCGGGATCGATCGGATCGACGCATAGAAGTTTCGACACATCGATCGGTGATCTCCTCTTCCCGACGACGGTAGCCGACACCACCGGTCGGGATATCATCATCTCGGTCAGACGATCCCGACGGTGGCCTCCGATCGACCGTCCGAGGCCTGGATCACCGGCTAGCAGCTCCGACAGCCTTCGCCTCCTCACCGTCGATCTGCCTCCTCCGGTTGCCGTTTACCGTCGCCGATGGTTGGGACAGACTCCTCTCACCGAGAGATGACGGTGGTGCCCTCCGATCCCGATTCCTGATAGCCGATCATCTTCTCCGGTGAGCTAATGTGAATTAACGGTGGAGGTGGCTAATTACAGTCAGCCCCCTCTGTTTACATCCTTGACAGTTTCACCCCTATGGCACCCCCCTTGGGTTTTGGATGTTGGCAGTCCACCCCCTGCCACGTGTGACGACGTATAGACCCCCAAGGGTTTTCAAGTTAGCGATATTACCCCCGCTTGATTGTTTATGTATAATTTATGGATTTACGGTGATACCCTTGATATGTAAAATATTAGTTTAACCCCCGGTTCCCAGTTTTGCATGATTGGACTCCGTAACTCTAAGGACTCATCCGAAATCACCGTTACGCATGGAATTACGATACGGATGAAGGATAGAAAGAGAACGAGGTCTGGGATGTTGGGTTTGTTTTGGTTAAACATGGCATGTTCATGGTCATATACACATAATAAAAGATTAAAAGAAAAAGCAT